>JBCAUG010657113.1:0-28440 GCA_038406175.1 Haplosyllis leylae | reverse complement strand
ATATGCATTTTATTTAAAAATATCCAATATTTAAAAACAGAATTTCTAAACTCAGAACAGAGAACTGAGAACATAGCCGAAAAACTCAGAACTCAAACTCTGGGAATATTCACACATCAATTCAACTGGTAGCTGGTGAATGAAACAAAACATGGCTTATGTACATGTTTGAAAAGAACATATTTTATCGAAAATGAATTACCAGTCAAGTGTGGATTGAGAGCTGAAGAATGTTCAAAGTTGTAGTAAATCCTTTTGACAAAAAATTTATCGTTTTAGAGATTTTCTCTTTGAGTTTTCAGAATACTTATTCCATACACTGAATTTTTCTCAGAGTGCATCATTAGATTTGTTTACCATATGAAGTAAATGTCTCACTCACAAAACTGATAATCATTGCTAGTGGTGAGAAATGACTTGTTATGTGTTAATTGTTCTGTACAGTGATTTTCTCTTGCAATGCACCATCAGACTTGTTAATTATATGAGGTATAAAAGCTTGATGTATAATGGAGGACACTAAGTATCATTTCAAACAGCTGACTATGCACACAACTAACATTGAAATAAAATATGGACAGGTTAGCAATTCAAGAAAGTCAAATCAGTACTGAAAAACAAATTAAATATCTTAGAATAAGGTATTTTAATATGCCCAACTTTTTAAATGTTCATCATATTAAATATTTTGATGATTAAACATGTCAAACTATCACATTTATTTTAAATTGACAATGTTCTTACAGCAGGATGACATCTTTGAACTGATGCTGATTACTTGTGTTGATGTCCCTTGTGATGAACAACTAGCTGAGGTCCAACATTCACTGCCAACACCTTGTAATGCTGAAGAGACTTCTTTGACTACTTGTAGTGAAGGTCTAAAAATATCTACAGTTGTTAAAATTTTTATCAATTCCCATCAATATACACACTTCAAAGACAATTGTGTTTTGGTTGATAAATTCCTGTGCAATGATCATGCAAAGGAGTGATGGCTTGTGAGACTCCAATAAAGATTTATTTTGCAAAAATGCTTTACATTTGATATCACTGCAAATATAATACTTGTACTTATTCTAAGTGCAAAAAAATTGTATTTGTCAAGACATTTACATTCTCTACAACATTAAAATATCACAAAACATGTCAACCTAAGGTGACACCCCCAAAGTTTATTATTCATCCTTGCAACCCATTCATGTATATTGTTAAGGTCACGATCTACACTACTTCATAACAAATAGATCTACATGTAATTTAATTTTACCACAGAAATTACAAATTTCAAATAAAAGTGTCCATTTAAATTTCTTTTCCAAACACCAGAAATATTCAACCATTGGGTATAAGTGGGTACAAGATGTGTATAAGTAAGCATAAACTTTTATACTAATTGCGAGTCAGTGGGGTGGGGCACTGATAACCATACAAGATCAAGATACCAGAAAAAGATTGACATATCATTTTTTTATTCCAGGTGCAGTAGATGTTTTCTGTTCTCCTTTCTGCAGAGATGCTTTAAATTCAGGAATATTTACCTGCACTAACTGCCCTTGCATATCACATACAAAAGAGTGGGATAACTTATTTCTCCTCAAGCAGCCAGAAGCAACATGCAACTATATTTTGTTTATTTTCTCTGAAAATGAAGCTCTCCAGAGCATTGTGGTGGTGAGGATAGATATTAAAGGATGATGATGGAAGATGGTTGTGTGGATTCTACCAACCTAGTGTGACCCCTCTGAGATGTAGTAGATGTTTTCTGATTGCCAACATCCTCACAAGAACATCTCTAGTCACACACAGGTGATCTGCAAAATGGCATGATAAACTTCCTGTTAACTTCTGCTAACTCTAGTGGTCACCAAAAAGAACTTTGCAGTCTGAGATCAGAAAGCATCTACTACATCACAGCCACACACAGGTGATCTGAAAAATAGGATAATAAACTTCCCAAATTCAGTTAATGCTAGTGGTCAACCATGCATTGTCACTAGGGAATGACCAACAAAAGTTCTGTGTTCAAACGATCACCATGTCCATTTGTGAGCTGATCGTAATGTTTGTGAGTAGTACTGTTCTCTTTCTGTTCATATGTATGCATGTTTTACATAGCTATTTCAGTAGTGCTGTTACGGTTACTGGAACTGATCTGCCGTTTGGAATTTTTTAAAATATATTGCCTAAATTTCAGCACTATTAAATTGTTGTGATTATCCATGATTCATTAAATCTGCCATTCAATGTTTTTACCTTGTCTTCTTTATCGACAATTATCGAGATTTGTTAGCAGTAGTAGTACTTTTAGTCATGGGATCTGCAATGTGTGCTCAAACTTGAGAATGTGTGGATGCTGAGGTGCTTAAACTGTGTAGTTCAATAGATCTGAAGGTGATGGAGATTGGTTTCACAGTCCCCACAGGAGATCTAATCATGTGGATTATGTGGCCACTTGTGATCAGGTGGTTTTTGAGTTTACACTTAAACCACCTTACCCTTTGGGAATTTCTAATTGACAATTTGGCACACTTCACATGGACTTTTTTCATCAAAGACTCAAGACACCCTTAGACATATCCTAGGATCCTTTTTGGTCATAGGATCCTTTGGTCAATTTTGAAATATGTCAAATTTTGGTGACTACAGGGCCCTTTGAGTAGTTCAAAAATATTTTCAGAAAATATAATTTTCCTTGATGAAGAAGTGACAAGTCTTCCATATGTAAATATTTAATCTAAAGTTGGCAGGTAACTAGGCTATATGATGGGGGTTTGACACACTTAAGGGGTTGCTACAGGGCATACAAAAGTGCTGTTTTTGACACATTTGCAACAACTTAAAGGGCACTTAGCATTGACTTATTTGATCATGAATCAATTTATACCTGTAGCCTAGAGTATTCTACATGTCCTTTTTTGGATTTTTGAATATGTGACCAAATGGTCATTTGCTTGGTCACTAAGGACAAATTTTTCAGTTTTTTCAGATGTCAAAAAACTCAGAATTTTTTTTGACCTCCTACATTGTGGAATTTTATGCCATAAATTGGTATAAAATGGAATAATATGTGAATTCACAGAGTTTTTTTTGGGGTCCAGTATCTGAGCTATGGCTGTTTGGGTAATTTGCCATTTTGGGGCCAACAGATACATTATCTGTTTATGGCATGAAGGGTCAATGATAGGGGTATAATGTCAGTTGGTGATTTGTAGAGTACCTTTTTAGCTACCAAAAAGCACATTTCAAATTTTTTGGCAATTTACAGTTTTCTTGTAAATTGGGAAATGATGATTATTTTAGAATTTGCTGCTGTGAGTCTTGTGTATGGGTTGGGAGGTCAAAAATGATATGATGGGTGAATCTAATGATACTATAAGGTTGTGTAATGTCAAAATAAGAAAATATTTACTGTGGCACTGCCAGGGCACATTTCTGGGAATTTGTAGGTTAACAGCTTGTTGTATCAAGTGATTTGAATTTTTCAGCAGTGTCACAGATTACCTTCCTCTCTAATTGTTGTGAACAGATGTGTGAACATATACATGTGACATGTTCACACATGTTTGCTGGGTGAACTAGTTGTAATATTTGAACATCTTGAGGGTGTACTTGTAGGGCCTCTGAGGAGCAAACAAAAGATGTCATCTCTGCTACATAAAGTCTAGCCCATTGACCAGTTGTAACCACATCAGTCCATGACCGTTCTGTATTTGGAGACTAGTCTGCCAATGCAGAGAAGTCATTGACACCTTATGTTTCAGCCTTTCAGCCAATTGCATCATTAGTTTACAACCAGATAGGGCCTTGTAACATGGTTACAACCCCCCCTGAAAAGTGATTGAGACACATCGATATCACATGTGCTCTTCACCACATGCAACTCAAGCATCTCCAATCCTCCTCCAGGGTACCCATCCAAACATTGGTCAGCTCATGCAAGAACCCAAACTTTTCCCAAAAAGTTCTCTCAGAAGCTAACCCATGCAGGATGGATTCCAACCAAATATTGATCAGCTCTGGCAGGCTCTGTGTCATGGTTGGGTCTACCAGGTCAGCATGGACCCCAGGAAAAACCCACACAGAGCCTGACAGTGCCAACCCACATTGGATGATGTACCATGTAAGGCCTCTGAGGAGCAAACAAAAGATGTCATCTCTGCTACATAAAGTCTAGATCATTGATCAGTTATGTAACTGTGTCAGTGCATGACCTTTCTGTGTTTGGAGACTAGTCTGCCAATGCAGAGAAGTCATTGACCCCTCATGTTTCAGCCTTTCAGCCAAAATCTGATGTGTAGAAACAGTACAGTGACTGCCATTTCTATGCATCATTGCATCATTAGTTCACAAACATGGAGGGCCTTGTGATATGGTTGCATACTTGTAAATCTCAAAACTTCAAAAATTTGAGTGGTGAGGTGAGCAGATGACCGAGATTTAAAATCTAAAAATATTTCTTTTAATTTTGAGCCATCATGGATGTATCACTGTATCAGTAGGTAGAATAGATCAAGATCTATGTGCAGTAAAATTTTTGGAAGGATCCATGCAGTGTGAAGAAGTTATACCCATGTGTCCCATCACCCCTGTCCCTATCTAGATGTAGTAGGTATCAGCATTATTCACTGAATCTATTCACTGAACACATGATCCTGCACATGACCACATATGTTTAGAATGTGCCCCATCTGGATTTCATAGAAAAGATGTCAACAAGATGTCAAATTGTCAAAAAGATGTTAAATGTCAAAAAAAACAACAAAACAGCTGGACTATGGAGGAGGTTCACAAAAAATTGACATAATGAAGCCCACACATATTGACATCAAATGCCCCTAACCTGCTCCATTCTGTTTCAGTCACCAAACTTCTGCATCAGACAATAACTAATGGTTATTTCTTTGCCTTTCTGCTACTTATGCAATTCACACTCTTTAGATTTATTCTTTGTAAAGTATACCTCAAATTATCAAAGTAACTCACAGTTTGCGCAAGATATGTTGTGAAACAAAAACTAAAAAGCATTAAAAAAAGTTTCCGCGTGACGGTATTCAGCAGCTACGAACTAAACAGTTCAAGCAATTTGATGCACGGAATGGAGGAATCGGAATTTGTGGCTGCGGAATTTACAAAATTTAATAATTCCAAAACTCTACTGTTGCGATTGGTATTTAAAGATAGTGAGGATTTTCGACATACTTTATCTTCTGTCATTGATGACTTAAACTCTGTTGAATACTCCCTGAAAATTGCACCCGATGAGGTAATTTCGTTGCTAAGTTTAGCAGTTTGTAAACACACAGCGTGATTCCACGGAGTAGACCCTTGTTTGTTCACCTGGCCATCTCGCAAGGAAAATGTGGGCAACTCGCGAGTCAAAATTCAGCTTCGTCTGAATACCACAGGAACCAGTGGAGTCGGGAGAGTTCCACAGTTGGACCAATCAGTGGCCAGATTTGAAAATATTTTTCAAAGCGCAACTTTTGCTAAAGCATTTGTCAAGAGTCGGGCAAACCAAACGAAGTTTACAATTGCCTTAACTTGATATCAAGTTATGCCTTGCGGTAACTATAAACTTAAGGGCTTCCCAGCCGTTCGCTTTAACTGGTATAATTCTTTAAAATGTACACAGCCGTCAATGGAGCCGCCGGCCTGTACGGCATCTTTAGTGTGTCGGGCTGGCAGCTGTTTACTTCGTGAATAGCGTGTTGATAGATCCACACGGTGTCAGAGCTCCATCATCCTAGACAAATTTTATTTGTAAGCTGTGAAGACGTTCACAGTATACCGGTAAGGGAAAAGTGTGCAATTCTAATGATATGTGATAGAAACTCATGTGTCTGCGAAAGTAGGGAAAATTTTGGCTGGACACCAGTTCAAATGGATCTTCAATCAAAATATCAACAATTTTAATTCCAAAGATTTTCTTCTGAAGGCAAAGATGTCACAAGATTTCAGAAATGATTGTAATGTATTCCTGTACACTTAGATTTGTGACAAGAATTTGTGCCATGATTTTTTTTAAGTCCCTACTTCTAAGCGAGTTTTTTTGGGGTTTCAAGGATTGTCTGTGTGTATTGAAATTAGATCCTTTCCGTTTTCATACTGTCAGTATAAAATTGCCGGTGACAAATATGGTTACTATGTGCTAAATTCAAAATGCAAATTGAAATGGTTGCTGCAAACCCAAATTTGTTTTTACAAGAGATCTGTTCATCTTTTACAATCACAATGAATTGTTATGTCATTTCTTTACACAACTAAGACCTTTACTATATTGTATCAAAAAGGATATGGTGAAAGCTATTAACTCTCTGTGACCTCCCATTTTATTTCTATCTTGCAATATATCAGAAGCTATTCACGAAAAAATTGTTCTTGCAATTTACAGGTTGTAGGAAAAGTACTTGCGGCGTGTTGTCATTTGGCTCCTCTTGCGCAAGAACCGCTGGTTGCCAAAGTATGTCAACTGATTTACAATTCAGTGGCACGACAACAGGTAAGAACAGCTGGGTTTTCCTTGAAATTTGATAAGTTAAAAATGTGAACGAAATTGACATTTATTATGATTATTCTAGATCGTGTTGGAACATTGTCTGAGTGTCTGTCTGGAATATGTAGTGGAAGGGCTACGAATATGTCCGCAATGGCTACAGGCAGATCTGTTAAGAGCCTTAGCTGCTCTATTATACGAAAATGTAGCACATGTTGTGAAAGTAAGTGATATATGACGTGTTCTATCTTCTGTGTTTGTGATTGTTTATTTTTAACAGTCACTGGACATTTGAAGATCGCAATTTTGTACTAAGCCACATGTTCTCTGTTGTGTATAACACACTATGAGTTTATAATTTGGTGTAGTTTCATGAAATACTGGTGGGTAAGAGAGGTTTGCTGCAACGTTTCATACAGACTGGCCATGAAGATGAAGTCAAACGAGCAGCACGACAGTGTATGGAAAATATATGCATCAGGTATCTTTAATGGCCCCTAGCCCCAACTGTCATTCGTCAGTACAGTTTTAGTAATTTTAAAATACGCATTAGCAAACTAAAAACTTAACTAACGTATGTTTTTAAAGACCGAATTTCAGTGACAGCTACTTGAACAGCGAACATCAAGAAAACTGCCTGGTCTTGTTCATAAGAATGCTACATACTTCTAAGATTTCTTCAGATCCAGTACTTCATTGTCGAGTTAGGATGCTATTTTTCAATTGGAATAATAAAATTGGAAAAGACCTCGCATTTACTAATCTATACGTATTTATATTTGGTTTTCCGTCCATTGTATTCACATAATACAATATAATAGGGAAATTTGTGTTCACGGAATTCAAATTATGTTTTGTAGATGATTGCCAGTAGTCTAAGAGGAGTCCAGAACATACTACTTGCTACAAAATGTTGTCCTCAAAGTCATCTATCAGATCTTTTGTCTGCTCTAAAGGTGAAGATTTTGTCCCACTGTTGAATAATGCAGATTGGAAGACAAACATTTTATTGAAAATCAGTTGCGGGATAAAGTGTAATCATAATGGGAAGCGTAGATACCTAGATTTGCAGGTATAAATGACCCGAAGGTTGCGTCATCTGAGTTCCAATTGATTTAACTCAAAAATCTTTGTAAGGTATACATGGTAAACGGGCTTCCAGGAATGCAAAACCAAGTTCCGTCTGTGCTGCCGAGATTGTATCCGACACCTGTCAGTCAATATGACCCAAATCCTCAACCAGAAGGGTCTGAAAATGATGTAGAACAGAAAACCCAGCATAATAGACCCGCAAACGCCAGAACTAGCGCAAGGAAAGGTAAAGCCATACAAGTAATAACATTAAGAAAAAGCACGAATTAGATGATAATAATTACATCAGTTTTAAAAGATCTGAATATTTTTATTTTAGCCAAAAAGAAAAGGCCTGGAAAGTCAGGAAATTGGAAAACAGAAGAGCAGTCAAATCTAGTTAGCACTTTCAATGAAAGCGTAGGAAAGCTGAACATCAGTCAAGAGTTCCAAAGGTAATGTCATTGCACTCAGGAAAGGCCTTTTTTCATTGGATATAAATAAATTGTGCATTAAACCTTACATTGAGCACATTCTTTTTGTAACAGAGCAAGAACAGTTTCACAAGACGATGGTACATCAAGCTCTCCGCGAGTGAGAGATTTCAGCCCAGGTGGTTTATTCAACCCGTTTCCGCTCAGAAGCAAAATGCACAGCTCTGATTCGGAATATTCAGGATCTGATGTAGATGGTGGTGGTCAAGCAGCGAGACTAAGATCTCATAATTCTAAAATCAGACATTGTGCACTTGCTTGTTTCCATGCGGTTATTAAGGTATTTTCTTCCAATCATGCGTTCATTAACAGTATTTTAGGAACGACTACTTAACTAATAAATATTGTCATCCTGAATCTTGAAAAGGGGAAAATTATTTTTCCTTAAATGATATTGGCGGTTATCGAAATAAAAAGAACTTTCGTCGGGTACACTTCCAGTATATTTTCTAAAATATTTCACTTTAGGCTACAAAGAAACGAGACATGTTTGGATATTGGACATCTTTTCTGCCTGATTTACCAGGTGTTGGAGGACCACCTCAGGGACAAACTCTATTTACAACCATAATGAAAGATCCTTCTCCAAAGGTCATACACATTAGTTAAGCACCAGTCAAAAGACAGCTAATTCCCTGTTGCAACAGACAAGTTAACAACCACAACATTTATTTTATATTGTTGAGTCTGAATGGTTTGTTTTCAACCACAGGGTAGGACTGGTGCTTTGGCCGTGTTAACTGCCTTACTTGACGGCTCCAAGAAATTTCTGGTATTTGCTGAAGACAGGTAATGCTTCCATGGTGTACCTCAATAGTACACAATATTAATCTGTTGTAGAACTTAGATTGTTGTGAAATGATTTAATGAATATTGTTTTAATTTTTTATCAAATAGAGATGTGCAATCTGTGGCATTCACTCCTTTCTCGGTCACTCTTGGTTATATGATTCGGGAAATTCACAGATGTTTACTGTTGGCGCTTGTTGCTGAGAATTCACCTCTGGCCACAACACAGATAATTAAAGTACAAATATTTGTAGTTCTTCTGGGTTCAGTGTGAAAGACGCAATATATTTCAGAAGGAATTGTGCGTCTCTTCTCACTTTTCTGTACTATTTTTCAGTGTTTAGCGACATTGATTCCTAATGTGCCGTACCAAAGAATGAAACCGGGACTGCTTGAAAAAGTTGTCAGACAGACTAAGCCTTTCCTCGGTCATAGAGGTAAGTAGCTTTACGATTTTAATGATAAATAATAAATCTTATACTGACAAAAACTGCTGCTTCAGATTGGTTTATGTTTTCCTGGTTTACCAGATCCGAACATCCGGGTTGCTTGTTTAACTTGTCTGGGAGCGATAGTCAGTATTGCACAACCCCTAATAGAGGTGTGGACGGTTCTGCAACCTGGTAGACATCAACGAATATCGTCATCCAGCTCGTCTGCTCAGGGTTTTCTGGATGAAAAAGAACCAAGCGAGTCTGGGTACCAGAGCAGTCAGAGTGAGGGATTACGCAACGAGGGATTAAATACTCCTGGCACCTCAGGAAGTGTAACGCCAATATCCGGAACAAGAACGCCAACTAACCCCGAGGTATGTCGACATGAACAGATTACAAATAGCATATCCGTCGGTGATTGAGCAAATACGAAAATTACATCAAATAACAATTTTTGGCAAAAAATATTGTTTACAATGCCAGATTTTTTCAACTTAAAACTAGCTCAAGAGCTGGAAATATATCAATTTAAAAATACATTTCAACACATTGTACTTTGAAATAAATGGAGCAAGAAAGAATAATATATGAGTATAGTAATCAAAACACTTTTTAGGATGCAGTAAATGAGTCATCTTGGGTGATAAAAATGTGTGTCAAAAATGTTGCACCCGATCTAACATACAATGATACCGATGGAATGCAGTACAGCAGAGGATCTGAAACTTCACAGCCATTACCAGTCAGATTGGAATCTTTGCAATTACTTGCCATGCTCACAAAGAAGTATTTTCCCTTGATCAGAAACTGCTTGAAATTAATGTGTGATTTGGTGCAAAAGTGTCTGCGAGATCAGGATCCTTCCGTACAGTTACATGGATCTAAGGTATCCTCATGTATCTAGAGATCAGTAACTAGAGACAAAGATGATTTGGAAATGTCGAAGATTCCTATATGGGATGCTTAATTTGACTAAAATTGTGGAAATGATGATAAATTAGATTTTTGTAGTGAAAACAGAATTTTAGTATTATTACCATGACATTTTTAAGGGTAAATGTTCTGAAACTTCATCTCAAATTCTATGTGCATTTATTATCAAAACAACGATTAAATTTGTATTCCTCAGTTGTTAGAGGAAATCGGTGGTACCATTCTGCATCAGATTCAGGGTGAGGACACAGCTTCGGGTAAACCAAATGATCTGCGAGAAACCTGCGTGAACTCTGAAGCTATTCAACAGACTGTACCTTGTGGCCTTGAGCTAAGTGAGGTACATCTTTGAAATTACAAATTATTTTGTTTTGCAGAAATGATGAAGTGTGTGAAGGATGTTTGTATGTCATTTATTCCCTGATCTAACGATGGGTTCACACTGATCGATCCTATTCCTATTCTGCCTTCGATTCTGATATAATTTCCATAGGAATGTTCAGTAATATTATCGGAATCGGACACTTTATCGGAATCGGGCAGTGTGAATGCGCCATAATAGTGCTACTCATTACTTTTCCTTTTGGTGCATTCAGGCTTTGGAATTTTGGCTGTATCAATTGAATGGTCCTCTACCTGCTGTACTACAAAACCCCATGAATCCAGCGGTCAGAGCGACTACATGTGATGCAATCTCAAACATTGGAGCCAAGGTGTTTGAACAATTACCGGTAATTATTCTCTGATGAAATGGTTTTGCTTTAAGTCGAAACTATATCTCAGAAGTAAGTGGAGCTCGGTCATCCATCACTTTTGTAGAATATTTTAAACCAAAACACCAACCCAAGCAACAAATACCCTTGATTGAAACAGTTATTTCTTTTTAAAGACTACAAAGCGAATTTTATGCATTACCTTGTTGCTTGGTTTGACGGCGGACGAGGATCATCATATGAGGGCTGCAGCAATCAGGGCACTGGGTGCGTATGTGCTGTACCCATGCCTCAGAGACGTAAGTTTAATTAATCATATGTTCAAAACCTTCAAAAAGGAAAGAAAAATTAAGCCAAATGAAGATAAAAAGAATTTACATAAATGGACAGTTTTGAAACATCAGCGACAGTGACAAACACGACAGCTCAATCACTGTGGTTTCGCATCGACTACTTTTGCTCTGAATTTTGCACAGGACGTATCTTTTGTTGCGGATGTTGCAAATGCTATTCTCACAACTATGGAGGAGAACAACATAAACGTCAAAATTCGAGCGGCATGGGCTCTTGGCAATTTGAGTGATGCGTTAGTGTTAAACAAGTAGGTACATTTTATTATTGAGTGCACGTGTAGATCCTGTGTCTTTTCTGCTCAGTCATTTATCGGTTTTTTCCATACTTAATACATTGGATTTTAACGAAACGTATAACTAAAATAACATTGATAACACTTAATAAAAGTCGATGTTGTACTATTGTAGCAAACGGTAATTGTGAGTTTATGTTTACTGTTTTATTGGATTTGTTACAAAGAATAAAATAATGAGGCATACAAGTTGAAAATGGAGGTTGTATTGAAGTTACATGTACCAATGTGCGATCAATAAATTACCTCACTCTTCTTTTCATTCCCGCAATATTTTTAGTTAAGTTGATGTAATAAGCCAGAATAAATTCATTCAAAGTACCATCAAAATATTTTTTGGTATTTATATACACTGGTTAGTACAGTTGGAATTCTTCAGTAAAAAATTAACTATCCTGTAATTGTAGGGAGAGCGGTGATGACACTTTTCTTGACGATTTCTCTGACATGTTATTGCTGAAACTGTTAGATGTTGCAACACGCAGAGCTCATGATAATGATAAGGTAAAATCAAATGCAGTAAGAGCTCTTGGAAACTTGCTTCGATATCTGCCACAACGAAGCTACAGTAAGTACAGAGCCTAGCCACTTGTACGTTATCTCTTGGAACGACATAATTTGTATCTGCGCAAACAGGACTTCATGTATTGGCCTCTTGTGTACTTTATTGTAGGTAACAGTCGATTTGTGGAATATCTTGACCAAGCCGTTGAAGCCCTCATAAAAAATGTCGGCTCTGGAACAATGAAAGTTAGATGGAATGCATGCTACGCTGTATCTAATATGTTTCACAACCATTTACTACTGCATGGCAACATCGGAGTCACTGTAAGTTACAATAGAACAGTTAATTCTTGACTCTTTTTGGGGGGTTTTAGTTGCGCCGTCCCAAGAGCGGAGCGACTTAACTGGTCACTACGGTGTCTGTCTGGTTGGATGATTGTTCGTGGACAGTTACAGAAAAAATTTAATTTTCAAAATTTCATTGGATTTAAAAAAATTCCAAAACCAACCCCCTCCCTCCCCCTGGATTTGGTTCTCTGAAGATTTGGCTCGATATATTTTCATCTCACTCTTTATCTCCATATATCTCTACCTACCTAAAGCAAAGTTACAGTTAAATTAAACCACATAATCAGATGGAGCGGCACACAATGCTGGTGAGCATTCTTGTTATTAGGATGAGGGGTGTTGCTATCAGTTACGTTTTCATGTTTTCCTACTTCTGTAGACTCAAGTGCAACAAGCTTTGTGCACCGTGGTAAGAGAATGTAAAAACTTCAAGGTGAGGATCAATGCAGCTTTGGCCTTTTCTGTTCCTGCAAACAGAGGTTGCTACGGAAATCCAGACCAGTTCGTGTTCATATGGGATAGCCTCTTGGTTGCTCTGGATAATGCTGGTCAGGTGTCGGATTTTGCAGAATATCGATACAGAGACCATTTTACGGAACAGGTAAGCGAACTATCATCAGACAGGTGCAAAGACGTACGTTGATACGTGACTTGAACTCACCGCTTTTCACGTTATGATGTGTGATTGGTCTACAAACTTTTAATGCGTAAACTGTGATGACGTGGAACACAATTTTTTCACGCATACTCTCCACGCCAAATTTCACGTCTTTTCACCTTGAGGTCTCAATTAGATCATGTGTGTGTGTAACCGTATTGACATGTGCCATTAAGTCGTGAAATCATGTCTTTCAGGTTGTTCGAACTTTATCGCACTTACTTGGAGTCATGGACGTCAATGATATGGACCTTTTAGGTCCGGTGATCAGTAGCAGACACGAATTACTTGTCAAACACGTGGATAGGTACAAGCAAATCAGATCAAGTTCAAGAAAACCAGCAGGTCAGTTTGTACCAAGAACAAAGCTTATCGTTATTGTGTGGTTCTTAAACATCGCAGTTTGCTGAACAATTCACACCAATCATTTAGAGATATTCTTCCTTATTTACTTGTATTTAAACAAAAATATTTTCTTTCAATTTAAGGAGTGTTCAGCAAAGAAACTGGGGAACATTTGAAGGAATTGCAGAATCTCAAGTTAAATGATTCACAAAGTGCAGTGTTGACTTTAATCAAAGATATCTTCACCCCAACAACAGGTAAAGGATATTACTGGACCAACAATATGTTTAAACATGTGCAGTTGTACCGAGTCTATTACCTGTTTCAAGATCTCAACATCAGAATTACCTTGACCACGGCTTACTACTTTTCGGCTTCTGCCTAACTGCACGTCTCTTTTGTAAAAATATTTGCAAGGTGGATGATTTGCAAAATGAAAATCATATATCTCAAGAAAATCATTTAAAATCTCTATTTTTTTACAGGTGATCTGCGGGTGTCACCTGGTCGTGAAGCAAAGAAGTTGGCTTTTTCCCAGACCTATGACTAAATCTTTGCGCTTAACTTATATTCTAACATCCTTCTCAGTATGGACATTGGATGGTCAGTATGTTAAATCTTTCGACAACTGTTTCGCCAATAGTAGTGGTGAATATGAGTGTTTTGAACAAGAATGTCCGGGCTTACTGTAGTCACCCATGTTGTTATGTTAGTGTGGAATGTGATTACTGATCTTTACATTCGGGTTTTTTACAAGGGACATTATTGTGGTGACCGACTTTTGTGAGAATGTATACACTTCAATAAATACAAAAGCAAACCTACAAAAGTAAAAAGTGTAAGTTCACTTCTAGATCCGTCAGATCTGACAGAATTGCTCATGGTGAAATCAGCGCAAGTGAGAAGAAATGAAAATTTCTGCTTTTAGAAAGATTTATGCTCGTTCGCTTCTGTTACAAAATTTTCTGCTTCAAAATCTTTGATACAGAACAGACCGAATGAATGCATATGTTAACAAGACAGTCCTCCTGCGTGACCGCAAGAGGTGTACCGCCCGCAGCGTATCCAGTCGGAGAGGAGGGAGTACATCTATCCCGGCTGAGGGAGGTTCCCCTATCCTGACTGGGGGCGGGGGGTACCCCCCTAAACATGACCATGGGTACCCCCCACCCCCCAGGACCCCTGTTAACAAACACCTGTAAAAACATTACCTTCACGATCCTTCGGATACGGGACGATAAAAATAATATGAAGGCATGTTAGCAAAATAACAAAGTGTTATTTTTCAGAAATAAAGTTTGTTTTTATTACACATTTTTGCTCTCCCGACTTTTTTTTTACGTGAACAGTACTCGTGAAGTCACAGAAAATAAAAATTATTCAGATATATTTACAATTGGTTTCCAGGAATTGTGACCCGCGATATCTTGATGATTTCGCGAAATTCCACTAACATAATTTATACTTGGTGGTGGTGAATAGCGCAGTTTCCAGCTGGCCACCAGTCAAACATCTTCAGTACATTGTGCGAAAAACACTCCTGACGGCTAACTTTCCGTTTCTTCGTCACTGCATGAATTGTCCTCAACATCTTCCGGTTGTGATGCAAGTATGGCTCTGCGCTCTTTTTCTCTTTGGCTCTCAGAGTCTTCACTATCGGAGTCGTCGGAGTTATCCTCAACATTGTTTTGATTACTTGTACTGGATTGCTCTCGACTGTCATCCGACAGATTTGCTTCACTTTGTCCATTGTTTGCAATTGCGGCTGCATTATTTTCCTGTGTCTTTTCATTTTCGTTCTGATCTTGGTCACTTTCTTCATCTTCGGAGCTATCCGTATCCTTCCTTTTTGCTGCTGTGAATTTGAAAGGAAAATTGTTGAGCATCATGGACAAAATAACACAAATGATAGCACTGGTACCTACAGCTTCTGGAAATCGGGGAAAACTGGATGGCATTTTTCCAGTCAGGGAAAAGATGGGGAATGTGGTTTTTTTTTCAAAAATCAGGGAATTTTGATGCCACAATAATTTTTATATTTTGATAACACAATATATTTTCATGGCTATAAGGGGAGGATTACTACTGAGTGTGTAGGTCTAAGATACCTTTATTCTTAACTGCAGAATGATGTTTTATCGTGCTTAGCTTCTGTGTGTGTGCTTTTTGTTAATACACACACTAGATAGTAAGTGGAGGCCATTTCAAAAAATATTATTTATTACTCAAATGTGTCTGGAAAATGTCAAAAATTCTAGAAAAAATCAGGGAATTCCATCAGGAAAAAATTGTAGGTACCCTGATATTAGTGTGATTATTGGAAGAACCACAGATTTATTATTCGACAAGTTTTGTTGCTTGCAAAATTGCCTAAATTACATTGTGATTTTACTAACTCGCAGCTTGTCCCTGTATGGTTATAACTGGGTTAGTTCTCCAGCTCAAAATATACAAATTGAATATGGAGGAACTATTAGATATTGTCTCATCCTGTCAAGTCTCACCCTGGTACCGCCAATAAATAAAATAGATTGATTAGAAATTGTGACTTGCGGTTATAGCGGAGAGCCTCACAGTAAGGACCCATTAGGGGCTTTAACCAATCAGATTGCACCATGAAGGCAGGTGGGGAGGAGGGCATAAGGAGAATGTAGGGTCCATAGTGTTTAAGAGATGGGGCGCATGTATGGGGTTTCTAGATCCCAGTACAACAAAGCTTGGAGGGTATTTCACTGCTTTACTGTACATGAGCCAGCAATGTGAAACTCTTTCACTCCCTGATATTCTTACCTTCGCTCTTGTTTTGGTTCATTTTGAATTTCTTCATTTTCTGTCTCATTTTCTTTTTCTGTCTGTAATATTCAATAGAAGGTAACGGGCTAAAACTTCTTAACCTATTATTTTATGTTAGTACTTACAAATCTGTGTAATTTTCAAAAAATTTTCTAAACCTGCTAAAAGAGGTAGCAATATTACCTCTTGGCCCGCTTCTTTGCTGTTCTTTCTTCTGCTGCCTTCTTGTTGATTTCCACTTTTTCCTTATAAGCAGCATCCAGGTCATTCTTGTCAAATCAGAAAGCAAATCTAAATACTATTGATTACAATAAACGCTGAACTGTAATTTCAAAAATAGGAACAATGCACGTCCCGGACAGATGCCAAAGTAGAGAAACAAGAACGGGTAATGTCGGCAGAACTAAATAAGCTGTCGTCTCCATAAACCAGACTATTTTTCACATTTATTTGAGAACCGTCGATAAATTTCTGCTGTCGGTGAATGTTCCCAACTATTAAACATCTACCTTTGCATGCTGCTGATCGAGGAACTTTTGTCTTGCATACTCTCTCCTTCTCACGCCTCTGTAAACGTGAAAATCTCCACTACCAGCACCAGCGCTTGATCCTTTAATCATGAAAATATACATAAGATTGAGGTCTGTCGTTTTCTTTTTTGTTTGTCGCATTTTTTATTTGTTCTTTCTCTCTATGGACAAAATGTCCATTTACAAGGGCCGTTAATACCCAGGTTTTACACTCTGAATCACTTTTACACTTTGAATTACGCTCTTGGTTTTAACATAAAAACTGTAGTGCTTTTTCATGCCTGATGAGTACTTATTCCTCCAGTAACTGATCACTATCTTGTGCCCATCTAACCCGTTTGACACAGCAAATCCTTTTTGATGCCTCAATGACACACCGACATTTGACACTAAAAATATTTTTCTCTGGAGCTCATTCTGAAGTGTACTAACATTTTTGTACTCTTTCATCCGAGAAAGGATGCAGAGCTAATGCCCATTTTACGTGCTACTGAATAATGTCTTACCCCAAATGTTTCGGACAAATTCTGGTGGATTAAAAACTCTCGGAAGCTTCTCTTCTGGCCGATCTGGTATCACGACCGGTTTTTCCTGTATGACATTGACCGAATTATAAATTTAAAGAGCCCAACCAATATCATAAACATTCTGGCAGCGTTCAGATGGGAAACGTACCGTAATACTTAGACCTAAGTGTGCAGATCGTGCTGCAACATATCCACACTGAGCGGTACGGTATGGTATTTTACCTTTGAGATCTGTTCTGCATCGCAAAGGGTAACACTTGAGTAAGATAAAAACTGAACTGCGTTGTTATGTTGTGATCTGTTTGGCTCAATGGAATAATTTTGGGCGATAATATAACCATTGTGATTTAAACAATCCATTATATCGTTTTATGGCATATACTGCCATACAATTTAATATTAGCAGAATAAGTGTATTACCGGTTTTGACATCAGCTTGTTTAGGCGGATCTTCTGCAATTCTGCTGCCGATTTTGGCACAAAAACTTTCCTTTCCTCTTTTTCGGCCTCTGCCATTTTTTACTCTCGACATCTACAGACCAATGACTTCACCCTATTTTACAGACCAAGAAAATATGCAGTTGACAATACAGGTATGCTTACAATTCAAAATGTTAAGCGTATATATTGTGTTATTAATTTCTTGCTGAATTTACTCAAGAAGCAGCGTTTTTCCTTCTAAGGTCAAGGTCGGGTCAATCTCCGCCATGTTGATATTCTGTTGTCTTCGCTTTTAACGTAAACAAAGGATTAAACATCAAAATAAATCATAAACTTCATCATATTTCACTTTTGTGGTTTTATAGTATTGCTAGGTCTGTGGAGAATATCTTACACCGAATTAAGTTTGTTTGAATCGGCACTGATTGTACAAAGTTAAGTGTGTTGAGGACTGATGTGTGATTTTGACATGTTTTCACAAATCTCATAAACAAGTTGTGAGAATAAAATCATTTCAAGCATTGCGGAGTAAAGAATTTGTAACACGGAACATTAAAATGGTTCAGGTAAGAGTATAGACCAGCATGATGCTATCTCATACGCACTTTTCTCAAACACTTGAACTTTTGTCCTCCCTATTTTATCTACATCATATTTCTTTGTTTGGGCTGATCTCACAGCCCCGTCCAGCGTATCATGGTCATTCACGCCAATTCTTACATGTAAAGTGAAATCCAAATCAATGTAAGGACGGTTGTGCTTGCCAATGGCCAGATCCACGGTGATCATTATGTAACAGGGCTGGGATAGACCTGTTGGGATTTTATGAAAATAGTAATTGTTACCCAACAATCTGCGGCGGAACGTCCGTCGCCTAATATGATTGAATTTTGATTGTACTTCGGTCCACCGCGGTCCTTCCACGGTGGACCGACCGTCGCCAAGTACGATCATTCAAAGCAAGCAACCTCGTGTGTTTTTGTTTGGATGGTGATCACGTATTGCACATGGCTGGGGTCACCGCACTGAAACATGAGCAGATACACGAAATATCAATTGCTGTGTCCTATATCTCCGGAGTGTTTCCATTGGTTAGGTAAGGGGGAGTAAACTTCAGCTTGGACACGTGACGTATTCACTGATTGTCTTTCTGCAAGACAATTGTGTCACCCAATTGGCACATTTGTAATAGAAAATAAAAATAGAAAGAAAATACTTAGCAGTTCAGTGCAGTACGGACACATACTTACTATTGCTACAAAAAAGAGGACAGATTAGTGAATTTTGGTAAACTGTCAAGAAACTACTTCACAACTGATTACAAAGTGTTTTAAGTGTTGCTAGCAAGCACTTGAAGAAATCATCATTACTTAAATGATAAAATGGCGATACAAATGACTAATATAGAGACAACTATTGACATGAAGCAAGTCAGAGTTACACTGAATGAATTCATTCATCAATCAGAGGTATGAAACCATTCGGTGAACGCAAGGAAAAGAAAGAAATACATGAATATGAGTAAAGCAAGAAAAGACCTTCCAGTCTTCCTTTGGTGTTTCCTGCATGTTTTTTTTGGGGAGGGGGTGGAGGGCTCCCAGGTACTTAGGGAGCCATCCACTAGGGGAGGGGGTCTCTTACCTGCCTGGCAAAGGGAGAGGGGTGGATGGGTGCCCTGCTACCATGGCCAGGGGGCCTACCTGGGGGGGGGGGCAGGTCCCCTTCCTACCTGGCTGGGGGGTCCATCTCATCCCCTTGTGAACAGAATCACACACACACGAGTGAAAACATTACCTTGCCTCGTACTTTGCACGTGGTCTGTAATTACTTAAGCTAAAAATATAATTCTAATTTCAGATGCGAATGGAAGGATTTAAAAAGATCAGTGATGATCTTGAAAGAGTAATTGAGAAGGATGATTCCAACAGTTCAACGACAACAGAATCCGAAGATGGTAAACAGGTAATGGAGGAAATGGTTCCTTTAATACATTTATGTCCTTACCATTACCATTTGGTATAAATTAAGATATATTTAGAATGTGAATCCATATTTTGGTTTAACAGATCCCACTTACGTTCAGAGAGAAACTTTGCCATCTATTGCACACAAACAAGTTCCAGATTGCCGTGGTAACGCTTGTTGTCATTGATTGTATACTCGTCATTTCTGAACTCCTCATTGATCTCGAAATCCTAGAAGTGGACAAGGAAAGTTCTGCCCCAGAAGTAAGTTGGCCACCGTAAGAAGTTGTTTTTTTTTTTAATTTTAATGATTATGGTAGCCCTACTTTCTAACAATCACTCAACTTTTTTCAAAGAACGCTGCTGACTCACGACAGGCTCTATTTTTTACTCCAGGTTATTCACTACATCAGTATTGGAATCCTCAGTATCTTCATGATTGAAATTGCTGTCAAGATTTTTGCGTTCCGTCTGGATTTTTTTAAGTCGAAAATGGAGGTGTTTGACGCCATAATTGTAGTGGTATCATTTGTACTGGATATAGTATACGCCAGTGCAGAAGGAGTAGAATCAGCCGTTGGACTAATTATCATACTGAGGTTGTGGAGAGTAACTCGTATTCTTAACGGTAAGGTCTTGTTGTCCATGTTATTCGTTACTCATGATAACCAGATGTGGTACGTGTATCATGTTCTTACCTATGAAAGAATGAATCTATTTCTCTGATCCTGAAAGAAAGTGAATCCATCTCCACCCCCATCCCCCACCAAATTAGTCAAGGTGTTATGGCTTATTCACATACACGGAGACGGGTACGGGGCCCTATCCCGGGGACGGGGTAGCCATTTGGGGACAGAGATCTGTCCTTAGGGATGGGGATCTGTCCCCTTTTGTGTGCAATGTGAACTTTTTGTACAATATAACTGTAGCCATAGATCAGTCCGGGGGAAATCCCCCGGGAGAGGGATCCGAACCCGTACCCGTCTCCGTGTATGTGAATAAGCAATTACACTTTATTCAGCCGCCACATAGACACTTCTATTTCCCATGAATTGTCCACAATTTTAGCGTGAATATTATTGTAAAGCAGCGATGTTCCTATTGGGTGCGCATGGAAACACCAAATTTTTACACCTCATAACTGGTTCCTTAACTTTGTGTGAACTTCACACATGAAAATGCCAAGTGCAGTAAGTCCTGGCCTGGTAATAAACAAATGCAGTAAGTATTTAACAAACTTGCACCACTGAGCCATAAATTGATAGTTTACCCTTTCCTTTGATTAAATTCTATTAGTTACATTTTGTTTTGTACTAAATGTAAGATTTTGGTAGAATGGGTCCAAATATATTGTAGTGTTCACACTAGTTGTTCATGAGCTTCACACTAGGAGATATCAAGTACATAAACTTTAGGTTCGTTCGTTACGAACTTGTTTCCTTGTGCACCCATAGAGCGTGATATGGTAGGAAAGATCGATTTGGATGTCCCATAAATGGGACCGTTCTATTGCATGGGTGAAGGAGTGATAGCTTCACCTGCAACATTATTGTTGGTATCAATGTTGGTATGATGTACATATACAGTAGCATTTCCTTTTATTTTTAGGCATCATCATGTCTGTAAAAATACAAGCAGAAAAGCGATTGGCTCGAGAACGTCGCTGCCGAGAAGCTCTTGAACAGGAAATTTTGAAGTACAGAGAATACTGTACCGCTCAAGAAAACGAAATTGAGGCTCTCCAAGGACTGCTGCGAAAACACGGGATTGATTTTGATCGTGTTGAGAGACCTGTTGTTGGTAGCACTATAGATGTTGTTGCGGAAGTCAATGAATTTTCTGAAAAGGTTAAAATGATGGATCAAGATGACTTGAATCCACCCAGTGCTTGACACTCGACTATCAAAAAGCTACCAAGACAATTGTGTACAGTTAACCGAAATTTGGTGCAGCATATTTAATATGCAGAAGGACAGAAACCATACTCAGAACATTTACAGCACAGGTTTTGCTTGCAAAACATACTTTATTTTGACCAATTATCATATGGGAGGCAGCTCAATTTTATTTTAGAGCTCAATTGTGTATAATATCCCTCCAGTTGGATAGTGAAACGATACGGATGTAGCTGGCTTGTGAAGTTGTGGGAGAATAACGTGTGGCTGGACGTGATCATGATTTCTGAGAATCAAATGAAACAATTGGATATTTTGCTCTAATATTCGGGGAAAATAATTCACGAAAAATGCATACGGAGTTAAAAAGTAGTTGTCTGTATGATGCATGTGAAACGTTAAACAGAACCAGACCGAAATTAAGAACTGAAGGTTCGTCTTATGGTTCGATGAATATGGGATTGGTCTCGAGAGAACTTTGCCTTTAGTCATTTTCATACATCATACAGATCAATTACACTTTCTAATTCCGATTTGGAGTCCACAAAGTGTACACATTACATTGTGAGTCCGATTCAGATTCCAACTCCGGTTGACATAAACTGTAACTTTCCCCGAGGTAGAGTCGGCAATGTGACAAAGCCACAAGAGGTTTGGCTCAGAATTCAGGTAGATAGGCTGAAATAAATAAAGTACAAGCAGTGTATAAAGCCGTAAAAATCAATGGTATTTCCATACCATGAACAGGGTTCCTTTTTGTCTGAAGAAATGTCTTGGCTATTTCAGTATTTTAACACCTTTTGTTTCAAAAATGTTGCCGCATCAAATTATGGCAGTATAGCTATTTCTTTTTCCCCACAATACCCTGGCATGATTCACATTTTTCTCTGGACAGATATGTATGAAAATAATTATTTTCATATTTCTTGTGTCAAGTGTTTTCATCATCCATTTGTTAAAAATTTACCAAACAGTTCACCGACTAACAATCCCTGAATTTCTGTGGAAATTTTACAAGACAGCCTCGCATTAACATTACGAGACAATACCGACGACGCCCATCCCCCACCCCACCCTTACCATGCTGGACCAGACCTAGCCCCCCCGGGGGGGGGAGGTTCACTTGATTACGGTACCCTCCCTTCCAGACCACTAGCTGGGGAGGGGGTAGGGTCACTTGGTTAGGGTACCCTCTCCCCTCCCCAAAGTAAGATGTACCCACCCCACATCAACAGAATCACAGACACGAGTGAAAACAATACCTTCCTTCGTACGTCGTCTATAAAATTTTCTTGACTGAAAAACTTTTCCCAGGCTTTCCAGTGCCAGTGTGAACCCTACATGGACTGGTTTTACATCTTGTGTACCTGTACACTCGAGTTTTTCCTAATCAGATTCTGTAGAATTCTAGAGAATTTAAAATAAAAATTTGTAAAAAGTGGTATTTGAACCCACTACCTCTTGCTCAAAGAGTCGGAGGTGCTAGCAGAGTGCCACAGAGACACGGGTAACAGAGAGAACATTCAAATGGATTCCAATATTCGTGCTTCAGTGATTTATCAGATTCTATGGAATTCTACAGAATGCATCTCTATAAGGAAAAACTCGACTGCAACGTTTGCAACTGGACCATAGGAATTCAGTAGTATTCTGCTTGTAAACTGACTACAAGAAGTGTTCAGCCATTTTACATGTTTATTACAAGGTGCTATAAGTCACTGTTAAAGCTATCCAACTAACAAGTCATTTAGTGATATTTTTTGTATTTACTGTGTAAATGTATTTATATATGTGATTCTGGTGCAAAATATCGTGTCTGATTTATACGTGGTCTAATATTTAAATCATTGTTTCTACAAACGCAAATTGTCAAAATGTGTAGGTTGTAATTACGTCATTAGCCGACAGATAAGTTTTGTGTGCCGTTTGCATGCCTAAATCTCTACAAATAAGACCCTGTGTTGGTTGTTTAATTTGAAGCTTACAATCTGAAAATTAGGATTTCCCATGTTGGGGAGAAGCCTCAAATTAAGTTCGACTTATACTTTGCTGATACGAAGTATGAGGCTTGTTTCAATCATGTGAATAGATTCCAAAGGGCATCGCTTGAATATGTTCCTCCACGCAAAAAAATTATAACATTCTGAAAGATATTGTAAAATAATACATTACAAGAAAGTGATCGCATTAGCACTGGTACAGTTTAAGATTTGCTTTTGGTTCGAATCTAAACACTTGCTTTGTATATTAACGTTGCCTATCAGCATATTTCAACCTTTTATCTTATCAAATGACCTGGATAAGTAAACCAGAAATATAAACTCTTAATGGATATTCGGTTTAAAATAAATTGAAAGATTACAAATGTAGTAGCAGTTGTTTGTATTTTCTGTTAACAATGTGCGCGAATTACACTTCAGTATTAACTTGAGGATCTTTTCAGTTCTGTCATTCATTAGGAGAATCCCGCCAGCTTTACAAATGATAACGTAAACGCGTTAAAAAGTATGTCGTTGAACAGAAAGAACGTCGACTTGAAAATAACTTTGTAATTTACGAAGTGTTGCCTGTGCCCTTGATATCTCCTGGTACGAAGTTCAAATGTTTCCAGAGACTCTCCAGAAGTGAGTAGTATTTGAAGTCATTGGGAAGTTTGGAATTGTAGTTGGTAGATTAATAGATTTTGCTTTTGGGATCAGGCATTTTTAATCATTTTCAGTAATTATTCTATTTACCTTGAGATGCTTGTGTACCTAATTTAAAGTTCATACGAAGCAGGGAAAAAAAATCACGAAGACGGAAGTAGATAACTTTTGTGTTTTCAAGTCGACAGTTTTATTTTTCGTTTTACCAAAACAGTAACCGCATTCCTGAGATCTTAAAAACTAAGTTTCGAGATCGCTCTGTATCTTCTTGGCACAATGTTCCGTTTCCGTGAGAACACCGGTCTAGTTTAGAAACATTAAGTTTTTCTAAATTGAATTCTACAGAATCTATAGAATTCTACAGATTATTTAAATTCTACAGAATTCAATTTGAAAAAACTCGAATGTCTGAAAATGTGGCTCGTGTAAATTCCCAGATTTAGCGCTACAATTCCACATGGGTATAACGACCACGTTCGGTGCTTATAATTTCTGAACAACTTTCTAATATTTGGAGAGAGGATAGCACAGCTTCTTTTGAAATAGAGCAAAAATCCAATATTTTCCTTAGCTCCTCATAAATATGCAAGTAGTCGCAACCAGTTTCTTGATCTGAAAATTAACAAATGGATGAGATAAAAGGATGAAAAAACGTATTGCCAAAAGCTCGCTAAGATGATTGTACTGGGTGCCCTTTACGAGTTCGCTTACAACTGTAATGATCATTCACAGAAACAGTAAAAGATTTGGTTACCGTGTGTGAACCTTTTTATTCATACTTTTACTCGTTGCAAATCATTCGAGTTTTATCCCATTTTATAAAATGGACAAAGTTGGAATTTCTGTATAACTTCTGATAACAATGGAGGAAAAGTAATCAATTACAATGCAAATTTGTCGTAGTAATATTAAATTTAAAATGGCATGACTGACAACTATTCCTAATTTGTTTTCAAATTGAAGCAATGCTAAACTACCTTGGAAAAACATAAGTAAATTCTTACATTTTGCCTTTTTACACTCCTCCTTCAGAATCTTGACAATGGCTGATTTTATCTCTTCATTAGTTGAAACAACCTAAACAAAACACAATACAAATTTGTTTCCTATCGAATTCTCCAAAACTTGCCGGATGATTGATGGTAATGTATCAGAGTGTCTTTTCGCAAGAAACTTTTTATTATATATTGTGTTTAAAATGGAATCACAAAATGTTAGTAAATCTGTAGTCTGCATCATGCCATTATCAGCTTTTAAATACTTACGAAATAGGTTTTAGTTTTCGTGTGTGCTTTAGGACACATCTGTCCTTCTTGCTCCAACTTCTTGAGTGCTACACAAATTATCTCCTCCAAGGAACCGACAGATTTAGCTTCCTGTGTGAAATAAAAATGTGAAAAGGTTCACATTCTAATACTTACTTTCGTAAAGTAAGTAATGTGGATTGCTGGTACAAAGAAAAATGGGCAACCTTTAGTAGCTCTTGCACTTCCAGCATGTTCAGTAAATCCTTGACTGTAACGATCTGCATTCTCCGCCTAAAACAAGTAGCTAAAATCTCGTTCCGTATCTGATGCTCTACCTGAAGTCATTCCATCATAATACAGATAAAAAAGCTTGAGGTAACCGGCATTCAATGGAATCCTATTTTATGGTGTAACTCACAAATGTAATAATTCACCACAACATCTTTGAAAAAATTTTCACGGCACAAGATAAATGGCATTCATATTAACATTTTCAAAGTGAAAAAAATTTAAAACACTTTTTGAAAGACAGTAAAATGTGCAGGATGCTATAACACAGCAACTTTAAAGTTACTTCTATGC
This sequence comes from Haplosyllis leylae, assembly GCA_038406175.1. NCBI lineage: Eukaryota > Metazoa > Annelida > Polychaeta > Phyllodocida > Syllidae > Haplosyllis > Haplosyllis leylae. The sequence continues at coordinate 2,385 of JBCAUG010657113.1, read as the reverse complement.
AACTATAAAATAGAATGTTATATTACAAAATTTTCAAGGGCCTAAAATATTCTAGTCAAGGTACAATCTCTTATATTTAAACTTAGGTTATCCAGAGATTCAACACTGCAAAATAGGCCCGGAGAATTGACATGATTTTGGGGGTGTGTATGTGTGACCATAATAAGCTAAATTGGCTGAGTAACAAAGTTGACTGCTCTTGCAGTGCCTGTGTCATTGTTATGTCAGGTGAGGGTTTATTCTGGGGGATTGGTCAACATGTCACAATATCTATATCTCGCGAATAGCCGCTTGCGGGTACCTGCTAGTGTTGATATATACCGTGCCCCGATCCAGTCTTGTTTTGAAACCGAGGGCAATCCGAAACAGAGGTATCAGTGGCCCTACAATTCGTTTTCAAAGAAGTTAATGTACAAACCTGCATCCGCGGTGATGTTTTTACAACTTCAACAAAAGGTTTACTGTAAAAATTCTTGCACAAATCCATTGTCTGTACCATGTGACATGCTTCGTACGTTGGATCTCTCTCTACTCCTGAAAGATAATTTGTACAAGCACGTCAATGTCAGCTATGAGATACATACAATTTGGTTAGAGTTTGTCGACACTGACTATTACTCTTGCTGCCCGCGGGAAGTGGTCGCTTAATGTAAAACTTTAATTAATTTTAATTTTAACTTTAATTTAATTAACTTAACTAGTAATTTAACTAGTAGGTAAGCTACGGAACAACACGTAAAAAGACGTAATAAAACGTTCTATATATCTAACTTACTGATCTGCTGGCAGGTAATTTGTCGGTTCCCACGAAATACCCTCACTTTTCCCTGAAGAATAAGTACAACTCCCAATTGAATTTTGTCGTCTTCTTCATTTGGGTTCACTTCCACCCATTTGTTTGACAAACACTGGCCGAGACCGGTAACATTCATGCCTGATACGAAATTAATGATACAATCTATCTGTGCAAAAATCCCTGCATTTGAATAGAAGTAAAATACAATTGGCTTGCCATAGGTTGTGACATTCAATTGTAGGAAAGGTAATATTGTGAGTGGAATTTGGTGATTATTACGTAAAAGTTGCCACTTGTGTCACTGAATACTACTATAAGCGACTTGAATTTGCTGGTCGCGTAAGCACATGACCTCAGGTACGGCAACAGTAGTGGAGTGACTCCCAAAAGTACTATTCTTGTTACTCCAAGAGGAGATTTGCTTTTTGATAAATGACATACTTGTTTGTTGCTCAGTTTTCCATTTATTGTTCCAGCAAATACATTCAATTGTTCCTGTACTATCATCCACTGAAATACAGAACAGAATTAAAGGTAAAAGTACAGGTTGTGTTCATCACCCAGCCTTTGTCAATTCAGGGCAGTCAATGAGATGTGGCATATCAAAGTGTGAAAAGTTCAACAGAAGTTGATACCTGTGTATGCAGAAAACTTTTCGCGCCTTTCTAGCCGCACAACAACACCACACACTTCCACGGTACATACTGGTCTTCCACAATAATCAAACAAATGTGTACCTGCAAAAATGTACAATTAATATGGGTCAGTGAGGTGAATAATGAAAATGTTTAATTCTGTATCAACATCTGCAAGCATTTTTGAGGCAGAATCAACATTCGATGTCAATAATCAAGGCAAACACAACAAAGTAGAACTACACCAAAGAATTTGTATATCGCCCGTATATACAAATTCTTTGATTACACAAAATAAACTCAAGTACACTTGGAAACACCAGACAGAGACACACAAGCAGACGGTTTCCATATCAGTGTGTGGCAAAGTTGTAGATCCACAAATTTTCTCGAAATGCCTGAATACAAATATTATTATGGGTAACTTATGTTAATTGGTGACTGCTGTACCGTAAGTATTTTTCAGAGAGTGAATGTCTTTGACAGTCAATTTCCAATGAGCTGAAAATAGCGGATCTAGTCCCCATCGAAGTGGTTCCATGTCGCAACCTGAAATTAATGTGGTAGTTTCAATGCAGAACTAGAAATAGAATATCAGAATCAAATTTTTGTGTCGATTGTTGACGAGCAAACATAATTACATTGGAAAGAATCTTACAAGCTATTAATTGTACAATCGAAAATGCTAATAACAAATTTGTGGATCTAGATATTACAACGTTACCCCCGAGCATGAAAGCTTGTATTCTCCTTAGACATATAGTGGTTGGTTTTGGTTTTTTGCCAAAATTTTGGGCAGGTGATGGAGACCTACGAATGCCATTTGCTGTTCTGTGAATGTAGATGGTGGGGTGTGTCGTGGGGTCAAAGAGACAAAGACACGGTTAGGGTGAGCGTGGATGCTGGTTTATTGCAGGGGATCAAGTTGTACATTGCTCGGGTAGATTTACTGAA
>JBCAUG010657002.1:0-13851 GCA_038406175.1 Haplosyllis leylae | reverse complement strand
GCATCTTGCGGAGACTAAACCTTTGACCGCGTACGGTCAACATTCTCGTTTTATTCTGTTTTGGTTAGCTGAGGGGCTGAGATTGAGATTTGAGCTCAAGGGAAAAAAGATCTAAATCTGAACTGATAAGTGATGAGCAGCTCAGAGGACATTGACAGAAAGACTTGTTTGTGGAAAATGTGTTACCCCAGTCCATGCGATAAAGACAAGAGTCTGCAGCGACACCGGGTTTCTCAATTGGGAATTCTGTTCGGACGTCCATAGTCTTTTTACGAATATAACAGGATTTAGAATCTTGACTCCTGCAGAAGTCAATACTACTGATACATATCTTGTCATTAACTGGGAGTCCAAAGCAAAACAGTGTAACAAGCGGTAATGAACTCATATAATGGAATTGCATTTCTGGTAAAGATCAATATTGCACACACACTGATCTGTCACTGATGCTCGCTTGTCATTGTTCTCCGAAAGCAATATGTCGTTTTGCGCAGGTAACAGAGTTGTAATGTCATGATGAAATGATTGCATTTTAATCTGATTGATAATCATTGTGTCTGGTTACAAATTAAACGCAGTACTTAGTGAATGTATGAATGAACGGTGAGTAAATTGGTTTGGGATTGAACAACCATTATGTTCAAGTTATTTTATCATGTTTTAAATGATTCTGAAAACCACTTTTGTAGTTTTGCTTGTGGAAGTCTTACATAACTATTATTTAAAAGTCTCAAGATGGGGGATATGACCATATGTTTCTCGTCTCCTTCATCGAAATTACTTAAATTCAGTTTTACTTGTTTTAAGTAAACAGAACAACATACGAAATTACAATGAATGTGTCTTTTGGCTATTGACTGGAGTGTTGTTTTTTGTGTATTCTGAACTTTCAAAGGGTTGTCAGACGCGGGAAAAGGGTCGGTGCCGGAAAAGGGGTGTAAAACGTAATGCTTTATCATGTACATGAAAATGCTCGCAAAACAACTGAAACTGAAACATGATGCCCCGTCATTTGATACAGTTTTTGAATTCCAAGAAAGTCAAAATATTTCTGAGCGACTTGTATGAATTAAACAGACTAAACATGGCGTCATTTTGTTCACAAGTTCTCTCTTTTTTCAGTCTTTAAGTAGTAGTGTTTATGAAGGCTCAACATTGGGGATGGAGGCGGCGTTACATGCAAGAGATCGTGTAGGAGTGCAGGATTTTGTTCTTCTGGAAGATTACACAAATATTAATGCCTTCATTGACAACCTTCGAAAGAGATTTTCGGAAAACCTAATTTACGTAAGTAACTTGATGGTCTTTTGTAGGATACTTCCAGTTGACTAACGTCTTTCTATTTTTGTGTTTCAACACCGAAGTATCATGGCAAAATTCTAATGTGTTGATTTATTTTCAGACGTACATTGGACCTGTATTGGTATCGTTGAATCCGTACAGGAATTTGGACATTTACAATGAAAATGTCATCAAAACATACAGGAATGTTAACTTCTACGAACTGCCACCTCACATGTAAGTTACAAGAACGACCAGTTTGAACAGGGGAATCTGTTTTGAGCGGCCACTATTTATTCAGAAGAAATTTAGCCGTAAAAGAAGGAGAGGTAGTCACCCATCTCTAATGGAGATGTAGATTTAATGGATGTTGAGGGGCACAATACCAATTTTTTTTGCTGCAGAGATGATCACCTGAAAAGGTTTCACCGTTATCATAATTCCGACCGTAAAACGAATCATTCGGAATTTTGTGCGGCTTTGGTGTGGCCGTAAAACAACTTCAATTCAAACACGAAATTTGAAGCTTGCTGAAAAGCGTAAACAGTCAAGCACAAGTTGGAATGCATGATCGTGAAAATGTGACTTCATAAAAATTGTAGTGGAAAGCCTTGGAATTAGTTGAGTGATTTTTCGGGAAAAAGATGTAATTTATGTGCAGAAATATTTTTCTCTATTAAAGATTTGCAATTGGTGATTCGGCGTACCGGTCGATGCGGAGCGAGTTCAGAGATCAGTGTGTGTTAATTTCTGGAGAATCGGGATCTGGCAAAACCGAAGCCTCCAAGAAAATACTGCAATACATTGCAGCAAGCAGCACACATTCAAAGGACGTCGCCAGAGTAAAGGATAGGCTACTACAATCTAATCCCCTATTAGAGGTACCGTTTTCGAACAGCTTTTCAAGAAGTTTTGGTTAATTTGACAAATTTCCACGAGATGTATTCACTTGATCGTCCATCGTTCGACATCCTAAATGTTTCACTGCCATTGTATTCTTATCCAAGGAGTTGAAATGTCATGCATTGCATTCTGTGCAGATTCGAAGAAACACTCGGTTTTTATTTAGGGTCCAATAGCCAAAGTTTTGAGACTCATTCACACTATGCGTTTTTTTTTCTGATTGTGACTGTGATTCTTCTTATCGCAACAAATGGGTTGCACATGACTCAATGGAAGTGTTCACACTATGCGACTGTGACAACATCACCAACTCCTATGTAGCCCATTATGATCAAAAACAAATCGCAATCAGAAAAAAATCGTACTGTGTGAACGAGGCCTTAAAGTGCGGAATTATATGATGTTCAGTGCAACATGTAACCTTAAACTTAATTTTTCATTTTTTAACGATGTGACATTTCAATTCATTTGGAATTTCGCCCATGTCTGCAAAATATATGTTTATTTTTGGGCGTGGTTAACATGTTTCTTATAATTGCCTCTAAGGATGGTTAATGGTGGTGGTTAATGTCCTGCAAACCATCGCATAAAATTGGGGATTTCCTTTTCTTCTTTGTTGTGTCATCTTACGGGTTCATAATAGAATTTGCAGCGTAGCATAATTGTACGATATCGCTAATTAAATGAAAACACTAACTCAGTGATGTCGTCAATTTTTTACAGGCTTTTGGAAATGCGAAGACTAACAGAAATGACAATTCAAGTAGATTCGGGAAATACATGGACATACAATTTGATTTTAAGGTACGGAAAATATTGTCGCAATTCCTACTTTGTCAGCTTTATTAATTCATCTTTGCCAGCTGTTTTATTTGGTCATTTGAAAAAAAAACAACCGGATTATAAAATGTAATTATAACCCCGCTATCGTGTGAACAACTCTACTACTATTTAAATGGAGCTTAGAAGAAAATATAAGAGTTTTTTCCAGCAAATCCAGTGATGATTTTTCAAGTGACAATGGAGTATTATGGGACATTTTATGATGGCATTTTAATGGAGTTTTTGTCACATTTATTTGCCATTGGAACGAATTTATTTTGCCAACCTGACAGGAAAAGATCATCAAACGAGATAGGTGATGAGAGATGTGTCAAAACCCTCGATATTATTGTTAAATGTTAGTTTTTTTTTCTCAGGGAGCACCAGTGGGCGGTATCATCCTCAACTACTTGCTTGAAAAATCTCGTGTCGTGCACCAATCCGCAGGCGAGAGGAATTTCCACATATTCTACCAGTTGGTCCGGGGTGCTGACAGTAGCACACTAAACAAGCTACAACTTTCTTCCAACGTAGATGAATATCACTATCTCAATCAGGTATTGGTGCATTTTTGTCTTTAAACTTAGCTTATACTCTCTTTTCATTGGCTTCAGCTGTCCATGCAATATGTTTAAAAAAGTTGCAAAAGAAAACAGGTTGACGATTCCATAATTATATGAAATTAAAAATGCTTAAAATGTTAAATCCTCAAAACTTTGCGAATGGGGATTATGCGATCAAATTTTTTTGTCTGTAGAAGCTTTAATGTAACGCGTGTATACGTGATTTGACAACAAAATCTCCGTGTACCGCTTCAATGTCTACTGCTGCTTTTGAATATCTTTCCGAACTGTAACTCCTGGACTAAGGAATCCTATTTTTTTCGTATGTAGGCAACATATGAGTCGATGCCTTTTATGTATTGATCTGTATTGGTTGTCGTCCTGCGACTGAAATATTCTCTGGTTTTGGAGAAATGAATCCAAATCCAGTGAAAAGTTCAGTTTTCTTTAGTGTAACTATTTAATGTTTTCTCTTTTCCTCAGACATTGAAGGTACAAGCTTTTACTCTTGTCACTGTTAATTTTAGCTTTTATCAAATTGTTGTAGGGTATTAGACATAAGGTAGGCATTTATGATTAAAAGTTAAAGTGGTGCTCTTTATTGTTTGTTTGCATTCTAGTAGAATTCACGATTGAAACCATGTTATGAATGGTGTTGGAGAAGATAACCTATTTAGTTTTACTGTGCTAACACTTTACCCAAAAACCACGTTCAATGCATATCCGGACATCCAAACACTTTAAAAAGTTCTTACAGCCAATGGTCTTTTTCCTGCATTAAACGTGCTGGAATACTGGAAAGAAAGTGTCCTTGAGATGTATTAAAACCTGTAAAATATATCTGTGGTAGATGGCACCTTTATTAGATTTGTGATACTAAACTATGAAGACAAAGTTTCTCTTTACTTTTGAACTGATTAGTATTCTGAAAAACCATTGATACATTTGATAAATGATTTTGGGATTCTCAGTCCCTGGTGATGCATTTTCAGTCTTCAGTATCAGTATTTTTTGTTTGGAAGGGAAAAGAATGCTCCCTTCTGTAATGTATTTTGCTTTGCCTGGAGACTAGGTTTCAGTACTTTTTAAGCCAGGGATATCATGTATTTATAATAATTTTTTTCTTTAATTCAATGCAGCTACATACGACTAGCCGATCGAAAAGTTATGTATTTGTTGTGTTTATACATATTTTTCAACAGGGTAACAGCAGTGAACTTGATTCGGTTGATGATGGTGCTGATTACAACACCGTTAGAAATGCTTTAAAAGTCTGTGATTTTACATCAGAAGAGCAAGTGGTACGTATGTAAGATTTATTTCGATAAAAAATGAAAGAAGAGAAAAAGCATATCTTGATATGTATTGTAATGGAAGGACATTTTTCGATTTGTAGGCATTGTTTTCAATAATTGCCAGTGTTCTTCACTTGGGTAATGTCAACTTCGTTGAAGATGATGGTAAATTGGTGCTTGACGACAATGGCTCTGCACACAAAGTCGCCTCAGTGAGTAAAGTGATTCACTGTGTGATCCCCGGATACGTTCGAATATACATTATTCAATAATATATTTCCGCGTAATAATGTTCCATTGATTTCATGGTGCTTTTTTGTAGTTACTGGGTTGTACACAAGGAGATTTACTCTTTGCTCTGACTAATAAAAGCATCTTGGCTGAGGGCACGAAGGTAAAAATACCTTTTTGAAACAGATAAATATTCTGTTGTGCATGCAGTGATAACGTTTGTCACTAATTTAGGCTTTGTTTACATTTCTATGGACACTAAACTAACAGTTGCTAGGTATGGACTAATTAAATTTAATATCTTACTTTTTGAAGACAGTCTTAGAAAGGGACATTTTACAGAATCATTTTTCATTGTACAGGTCAGCACACCACTTACCAAGGAAAGAGCAATTTATGCAAGAGACGCACTTGCTAAGTGCATTTATGAAAGACTCTTTACCTGGCTAGTCAATAAAATAAATGACTCGTTGTTGAGTGAAGGCAGAGAGAAGAAAACCGTTTTGGGTCTACTTGACATCTATGGTTTTGAAATATTCGAGAAAAACAGGTAATTTCCTGATGATTGACTTGAAATTGAACAACGGGCACTTATAATTTCGGCAAAATGTGCCAATTAGTTAATTATAACACATGCAACACTCAAATGTTTGATCCATAATTTGGTTATTTTTTGTTCATACATATTCCTCAAGAAATATATAAAATACGTGGACAGTGTTGTCACCAATAAATGTTAAAAAAATGCTAAGTTGTCTTTTAAAATTTCTTTCAGCTTTGAGCAGTTTTGCATAAACTACTGCAATGAGAAACTGCAGCAGTTGTTCATTGAGTTAACATTGAAATCGGAACAGGAAGAGTATTTGAGTGAAGGAATTGAGGTATGTTGTGAGTTATCAACACATGGTGTAGTTTATACATACCGTAAACATCACCGTTTTTATAAGCGGCACCTTTGATCTTTTTGATGTTATTTGTAAACAGCATCGAAACGGTACAAAAACGACGATGTGGACGGTACATGTAATATTGTGAACTATGAGTAAGATTAAATTCATTTTATTTATGAACATATTTTTCATTTTGTCCATCACTGCATGTTACAGTGGGAACCTGTTCAATACTTCAACAACAAAATAATTTGTGATTTGGTAGAAGCCAGGCCAGTTGGTATTATTGCTCTAATGGTAAGTGCATCCAATGTATTAAATACATTTTAAGTAGCTGGAAATTTAACTGTGTCCTTTCACCGATCCACGAGCTAATTGTATTCAAACCTAAATTGTAAAACAGGCAAATGTAAGTCTTCTTAATTTTCACTGAATCCATGAGCTAATTGTATTCAATCATAAATTGTAAAACCATGCAAATTTAAGTCTTCTTAATTTTCACTGAATCCATGAGCTAATTGTATTCAATCCTAAATTGTAAACCATGCAAATTTAAGACTTCTTAATTTTGAAAAGGATGAAGAGTGCTTGAGACCTGGTGAACCTACTGACTCTACATTCTTGGAGAAAATGTCCAAAAACCTTGGTCGCCATCCACATTTCCTGTCCCATTCTACAGCAAAGGCTGATCAAAGGAAAACAATTGACAGAACTGTAAAGATTTTTATGTCTTACGAAAATTTTTACTGCGTGATGTAATATGGTTAATACTTCTGCAGACTTTTTAAGTGTGCCTTGAAGACGTGCATGCTGTTAATTCTTGGTCTTGCAGGAATTTCGGCTAGTACATTACGCTGGTGATGTTACCTACAGTGTAAAGGGCTTCCTCGACAAGAACAATGACCTGCTTTTCAGAGACTTGAAAGAGGTATTGTAATTAGTGTAACTATTTCTGTAATTGTGATGTTTCATCTTTTTGTTTCCTGTTTGATACAGCAGAAAAAAATTGTTTTGTAGGTGATGACCAAAACGCGTAACCTCATATGTAAGCAGGCCTTCCACAAGTCAGAGTTATCTAGTCAAAAACGCCCTGACACAGTAAATATATTTAACTTATGAACTTTTGCTCAAAAGAAAAACATGAAACATTTGACATTTTAAGTGAAAATTGAATTTTGTGAGGATAAAATGTGATTTATATTTGCATTTTAGGCAGGATCACAATTCAAGAACAGTCTGGCGCGACTAATGGAAATCCTTATGGACAAGGAACCGTCATACATCCGATGCATAAAACCTAATGACTACAAGCGTGCTGGGTTATTTACAGAAAAGATTGTACAACACCAAGTCAAGTATCTGGGATTGTTGGAAAATCTACGAGTTCGGAGAGCCGGTTTTGCTTACAGGAGAGACTATAAAACCTTCTTGAAGAGGTTAATATTCCCTTTCCTTCATCATCATCGCCATTGTTGGCACACAGTAGCTGTGGATGCTGATAAAATGATGCAAGGAAATTAAGATGACCAGTAATTAGAAACATTGAACACACTATAACATTCAATTTTTTTTGTCAGATACAAGTCCCTTTGCCCATCAACATGGCCAAATTATCCCGGTTCAACAAAGGAAGGCGTTTCACTGCTATGCAAGCATCTTCAATACAATGAGGACGATTACAGACTTGGACGGTTTGTAAAAGAATCAGATGGTGATTTTTAAAAATTGTACTCTGAAAATAAGTTATCGTTGGACATTATTGTTATCTCAGGATGTTTTTTTTTTTCAGAACCAAAGTATTTATCCGATTCCCTAAGGTTCTTTTTGCCACCGAGGATGCTCTCCAGGAAAGGAAACATGACTTGGGTACGTAGTTTATGTCAGGAGAATGTAGGTTACATGCATTTTGAAACAAATGAACTTATGCACATAATATATTAAGCTCGGGTCTCCTAATTAAGTTTTTAAAAAATTAAAATTTTGTAGCAACATTACTACAAGCGCAATACAAAGGATACTATCAGCGGCAACTTTTCCAGAAAAAACGTAGTGCAGGTAAGTCTGTGACTGTTAAAGCAGAGCGTGACTTAAAAAGTGTGTATAGTTTATGTTTGTATGTGGAATGTCGCACATAAAAAGCTAGACATGTCTCAAAATCCAGAATATGATTTAGGTCACTATCTAGGATGTGTCCAAGTTGTGTCCCGAATTGTCATCCAGATTATACCCTATCTAGATCACAATCTAGGATGTAATCCGGAAATTGGTTTGTGTTTACACGGCACAGTGTTGAGTGTTCTTGTTAAGAAATTGTTTTTAAATGAAAAATTCTTTCCCTATGACTGTCGTGTAGGTAAAAGGCTTTGTTGAAAAGTCTTTTTAGTGGGGAAGGGGAAATTAAAACAATTATAAACTTCCAAGATTTATGTTCTGCCTATTTTGTACAGTTACCTTAATAGCCTGTTATTGGAGGCGATTTGCAGCAAAGAAGTTGCTGGAGAGAAGGAAGGCAGCAGTGAAAACTGTGAGGAAGTAAGTTGTTCCAACCATTTACAACAATATACTTTGTGTGGTTGTGATAGACAGAAGTTATTTTGAGCTGTACAAACGCATTATTTCGCCCAGCATCAATCATTCTCTGTTTAAAGTACTGCAAAATAGTGTAATTATGTATACTATTCGTTGGTATTTTTATTTGTACAAAAATGTCATTTTCATCGTTTTAGTTTCATCAAGGGTTTTATAATGAGGAGGCAACCAGAATGTGATGAAAACAGAATATTCATACAAAATATGAGGTACAATTTCCTAATGAGATGTCTTCAGAAACTACCAAGGACAGTGCTTGACAAAACATGGCCAAAAGCTCCAGAGCTTCTGACAGGCGTGAGTGTTTTTATCCGTTATTTAGACCTTATAAAGCAAATACTATTGGTGCCATTACCATGGCTGTTTTATTACCATCCGCGTATGGTGATAGGTAATAATTTCAGTTGAGTCTGTCTGTCTGTTTCTGTCTGTTCAGGCTACAACTTTTGAACCACTATAGCTAGGAATGTTATTTTCAGTGTACAGATACATCTTGACCATATCTAGGTCAAGTTTGAGTATCAAAATCATTAGGTCAAGGTCAAATAAAAAACTGACATATTTTTACATAACTGTAACCTCTGTATGCTTGTATTCCACTAAATCTTACTTAAAAGGTCAAGATCATCTGAAGGTCAAGGTTAATCAGAATCAAGTTCAAGTGAAAGGAAATCAATTTTCTGTCTCTTTGTGAATGTTTTTGTGATCTATGTGTTACGCAGATGGTAGGCATTTGACTGAAAGACGTTTTGTTTATTGTAGGTTTCAGATCAACTAAGAGAGATGAATATGTCAAATATGGTTAGAAGATACTGCAAAGGTATATCGCCACAAATGAAATCACAGGTATGTACGTGGTGTATTAGATATTTGATTGTCAAATTTGAAACAAAAAAGCTGTATTCTACTTTCTATTACAACTGTTCCAAACATTTTACTTGGAAATTTGAAGGAAATTTTGACATGTTCTACTGACAACGAAAAAAGACTTAGAAAATAATTAGACGAAACGATTTCTCATAGTCAAAGGTGAACGATTTGTTTGGAAGAGCAATTTTATATTTTATTACAGTTTGAACAGAAGATTGTGGCTGAGAGGTTGTTCAAGGGTAAGAAAGGGCTCTACCCACACAGTGTTCGGGACATGTTCGTCAATAGCCGACTTGCAGCACACCATGAGACTATGTACAAAAACCTGTTTAATGGTACAATTAATCCAGAGAATGAAAAAACTCAGGTAATTTTTTATTAAGAATTGGTATCTTTCTCTTTAACATGGAGGCATCCACTATGTATCTCTTTAAATACATTTTTATTGTAATTAGATGGTATAGACGGATAATTTCATCTTTCTAATCATATTCTTTCAGTATTGCGCAATTGTGACGAAATATGACAGACATGGTTACCATGCTCGACAAAGAGCCATCATCGTGACAGACAAATCTCTGTACATGGTTAATGAAAAGGATTTTAAAATCAAGGAAACTTTTCCATTTTCGTGTATCAAGGGTAAGTATTTCTATGTAACGGGACAGACAGACAAGGGAAAGTCAAGCGTCTGCAAATGCCGGGATGCTATGTACTTCTTGTGAAATATTGTATTAACGACTTAGGTTTTTGGCTGTGCAGGTATTTCTACAAGTGCATTGACTGATGGTATCTTCGTGGTTCATACCAGGAGTGAAGAAACCAATGGAAACAAGGTAAGCACTAGCACTGTCAGCCGTTTCCATTGTTTCAGAACTTAATATTGAGATAAGCTACTTATTTACGCACAGTGTACATTACCAATAATGTAAGTTTTCTCAAAGGTTTGAAAACATTCATGAGGTAATCATATTTTACAAAATTTCGTGTATTTAATTTGCAGGGAGACCTGATATTGAAGAGCGACTACGTGATAGAAACGGTTACTAAACTGGCAATCGCTGCGAATTTGGAAAATATGGTGACAGTCTGTGAATCGTCGTAAGTGAATTGTTACCTAACATTTAAAATAGTGAATAAACCATAATATCTCCCAATTGCCATGATTGCAAGAGTTAATTGAGATTCTTTCCGTTTAATTTGTAGAATTACCCACCAACTGCAGAATGACAAAGGAGGGTCCATAGAATTCACATCAGGTGGAAAGTTTAATGTGTCAAAGGGCAAAAATGGACACCTTGTCGTGGTTAGTACTGATCTAAATATTCTCAGCCATAATGAACTATACGCTGTGACAGCTTAGTAATTGGAAGTCAAATTACGCTGTCTTCTTCAGTGGCATAATTAGTGTCTCCAACAAAATTTTTAAGATGTTTCCTTTCTGTATGAGTAATCATCGTGTTCATTTAATACATGCGAAACATGACAGTTATTGTAAAGATGAAAGAACATGCTAACAATATCAATTGTCAAGTTTTTCAACTTTATTGCTCATTAGGTTACTCCATCCAGCTTGTGATCTTCAGAAAATTTGCGTTGAATAAACAGAAGAGAGAACAAACTATTTTCGACAGATGCCCTAGTCAGCCTCATCTAGCCAAACGCTACTTCGACAAAATCGTCACATGACCTGGAAATAATCCGCCTTTCACTTAAATTGTGAATATTATGTGTTTGCCTTAGCAGCTTCCGAGTACTTTTAACATCCAGAAAAAAACAATTTTTAGAGATGACTTTTGTAGTATTCCTTTGTAAAGGAGTTACGCGCAAGTAACATGATTATTAGTTGTTTAAGAAATGTTATTTTGTCGTAAAATGTTTCTTGAGTCGAATCGTAGAAAGAGAGGTAAGTTTGAAATATGCAGTTTGTTTGTGATACTAATTTTAGTAAAATGTCTATGTGTTCTCTTTGTGAAACACCAATTGCTATACATGTAATTTGGATGCCATAATGCTGCTTGGACAGCACACTTGACTACGTGTATCTATTTTTAGTGTGATTTTTTCCAAGATTTTCAAAGTTCCTCATGACATGACAAAAATTCGTTGTTGTTGTAAAATAATACCAGATGCCTTGTGGTCCGAAAAGAAACTTTGTTGGAATTATTTTGTTGCGTTTGAAAATTAGATCGGTAGTCACGAAATTTAATTAATACTAGTAACTACCAATAAAAATATTGGCGTGTGAATTGTCACACTCAGTACTTTGTTTCAGCAGGAACGTGTGAAAGAATTACTGATGTAATCATAGCTGTAACGTGTGAATGTACGGCTGATGTCAGTTAATCGGCGACATTCAAAATATGAGACGTTCTTATGGTGTGTTCACACTGAGCAACAGCGAGAACGAGACAGACAGCGAGACCGATTGAAATGGGTTACATAGAATTCTATGAAGCAATTCACACTGCAACGAGACAATATCAGTGATGCCATTGGCTAAGATATTTAATCGGTCTTGTTATGGGTCTCTGTGTCGTCTAGTGTTATCACACCATTATGGTGTGTTCACACTGGACGAGACCGATAACGAGACCTATCAAATGCCTAAACCAATGGTATCAGTGATATTGCCTCGGTGCAGTGTGAACACCTTCATACAATTCTGTATAAGCTATTTTAATCTGTCTCAGTCTAAGCCTAGGTCTCGCTGATTGTGAATACACCATTACAGACAAAAGGTTCCGAATTCCGTGGTTCAAAACCACAAAAGTAAAATTATACTTGTTGCTTCTTCACCAAATTGTTCAAATTCTACTGGTGCTCTGTAAAATGTTTTCTTGAACACTAATCGGATCCTTATGAAATTTTATTTTCAATGTACATTTATGTTTTTTGTTTACTATGTGTTTATCCGATAAGTTTTAATGCAAGCTATCATTAGCAAACTGTACAAAACCGCATAACATATGCAGAAATTATTGATAGTTACGTTTCGATTTTATGCGAGGGTCCCTAACCAAATAATTTACAGCAAAAGTTGTAAAAACATTACTGTCACTTACGATTGTAGATCAGTTTAATAAATGTTAAGTCTTAATTAATCAACGTATGGTTCGTATTTATGACGTTTATTTTATAAGGCTCTGCAAGTTAATATTGCATGTTTACTGCTTCTTTAACCATACAAAATAATACAAACCATTCCTTGCAAACGATTTAATTTGTACATATCACAGAATATTACTTTGAAATGCCCACATTTGATAATTTTATAATTTACGCGTTCTTTTCAAATAATTTGCTGGGAACAATTATCTGTGCACGGATTACACGGTGGTGATGATATGATTATCATGGAATAGTATTTGCGCCCAGGTTATTTAGTTAAGCACATTAAATTCCAATTTTAAAGGAGCTTTTGCTACAAGTGTATTACAGGTTTCGCAATCTAGTTCTTTTTTGACGTAGCTAGGCCCCTAACCAAACAAAAAGTAATGATACTAAAACTTTTGTAATATTTGAACAAAGTATATTATTCGAAATAGTGCATCGAAGTAGCTGCAAAAACAGACAAATTTAAATGTGCTGTATGTTCGCATACCCGACAATTTACTTTTTGCCTTTCTTGCCCTTTCCCTTCTTTTTCTTGCCTTTGAGTGCCTTGCGTACTTTGAAGGACCTCCAGAATGCCTAAAAAAGTACTTTATATGTAAATATGTTATAACCTTAAAAGCAAACGTCATGTTACAGATAATGCGAGTGGATTTTAGCAGTGTATTTTTTAACAAATTGTTTCCGTTTCGAATAAGATAAAGGAAACCAATTTGCAGACGCACCTGGATTGTGGTAGCGGCACCAACGCTCATCTGTAGTTCACGTTCAGCTGCTTCTCTCTTCTCTCTGGCAACTCGCCTTTCCTCCATAATCTGATCATACTCTGTTTGCAACGTTTTAAATCTCTCTTCTAGCTCATTTAACTGCTTCTTTTCTTCGGTATACACAGTATCAATCTCTTCGTATTCATCCTGCAATGTGTTGAAACACTAAGTTGACATTTATATTAGCTTTCAAATAACGTCATTTGCTTGTGTTGGTAAATAGAAAAGCACACAGCAATCATCTCACCTGTCTTTCTCCCATGTCTTGGTCGTATTTTTGAATCCAGTTTTCAACCTCTGTTTCAATTTTATATTTTTTCTGCAAAAAATCAAAATACACAGATTTAAAATGGAACCATGCTGATGCGGATACAATGGAAACTTTCAAGAACGTTCAGATAAAAGTACAAAGGAACGTTTTTTTTCCAGAACAAATCACACTGTATCATATTTTTAGTCGCGCCTGCTGCTGATGACAGCAGAGCGACTTATCTTCTCTGTATTGCGTCTGTTTGTTTGCTTGCTT
>JBCAUG010656891.1:0-13853 GCA_038406175.1 Haplosyllis leylae | reverse complement strand
CTTATGTGTGACCGGACGTAAGACCTTCCTCAGAGGATCCTAGGTACCGGAGGTCTAGGAAAGCGTAGGCTATACTCAGTCGTATCTGAGTATTATTAGTACACCTAAAAGACCTCGCACATGCCCTAAATGAATGCCCTAAACAGGCCTAATGGGAAAATCTTTGGAGAAATTCCTGAAATTTGAATTAATCCCAAATAAAGAATTGAAGCCTACATGTTAAAGTGAATGACAGACAGAGCAGATGTGGCACACTCCTCCTATTGTAATATAAGTACTGCATGTTTATGTTTGTTCCTTTTGTTCATTGGAGGGATAGGTTTAAGTCAGCTCTATATCAGGTATAGAAAGTTTCACCAAGTGGCTCATTAAGGGGGTGAATTTTGACTCCAAATCTGTACCTGTTTAGGGGTTTTCAGCAGTCATGTATGAAGTCATCTCAAGACTTGGCTAAAAGTAACTGTCAACTTTAATTTGGTTGCTAGGTGCAGTTCATGATGGATTCCCCCTATAAGGTCTCTTTCGTGGAGCTCTTGCCTCCCTACATCTATCATGTAGCCATTGGAAGAGTTTGGTACCTTAAAAGCCAGGGGGAGGCAGTGGACCAAATTTGGGGTGAACCCCTTCTGAAATTTTTAATTTTTTGTTGAAATCAATTTTTGGGTGTTTTTCCAATGTGATGGTAAAGTATGAGTTTATTTGGATAAAGTGAAGTGGGTGAAATAATTAATTTAGTTTTTGAAATTTTCACTTCAGGACAGTGTTGGTCCTGAAAGGCCAAAAACAACTATAATGGTAACTATAAGGAGGTGCAAGTTTAAGAGGAGGATGCAAGTGTGGGAGGGTGCAAGTTTGGGAGGAAGTGCAAGTTTGGGAGCATATGCAAGTTTTGGAGGAGGGTGCAAGTGTGGGAGGAGATGCAAGTTTGGGAGGAGATACAAGTTTGGGAAGAAGTGCATGTTTGGGAGGAGGATACAAGTTTGGGAGGAGGGTGCAAGTTTGGAAGGAGGGATCATATAGTGGATCATTTAGCTCATGTTACATCAGTATCTGCGACACAATAATTATTGTGCAGAAATAAGTTCAGTGACATACAGAGTACCAATAGTTGTATGATGGCATGTCCCTTGGTTCAACACTAAGATCAGCTAGAACACTTACTGAAACTCTAAGACTTACATACTTAAAACATGTATCTTTATTATCTTTATTGTATGATATTTAACATTTGTTGAGACACAGTAACATAGTTATAGTTGACAATGTGCAACAGCTACATAGCAATCACATGTGGAGTAAGCCTTCACATACAGTTACATCAATATATGGTTAAATGTAGTTACAGCAATATATACAGATGGGTACACAACTTTGGCAGGATAGCTCCTGCATCAGGGTACTGACATTCACTCCAATGGCTGCTCTTGGATGTCAAGTGCTAAAATTATTTAGTGGGTAATCTGAAGTAGCTACTTTACCCATTGATGTATCATAATCAGCTGTCTCTCCCTACAGCTACACACATCAACATTCCTGATTATTGGACAAACTCTGACCATGTGACTAATTCCAGTGCTGCCACCTGGTCACATTGTTCACTTCAGCCAATTGGGATGCAGGAACTTATCTCTGATAAAAGACCCAATATTTCTACATAGGATGGGTCCCCATTTCTTGGCACAGGATTGCATATTATTATCATTATATAAAGCCTAGTCATCCTCATATCTGCAGTGCATACTGTCATTTGCACAACATTTGCACGACTTTTTCCTGCAATTTAACACCAACCTAGCAAATTCACTATTTGCACCTTGCAGATGCATCATTACATCAGACTATGTGAGTTTAAATGTTTTACCTCCTCAAAAGTAAATGAGTGCATCCGCTATTACATGAGTATACAGTTATATAGGTAGAGTGGCCTATTATAGAAATAGGCCCCCCCAAACTGCAGAGTTAACACATCCTTTCATTGTTTTAATCAAAAAGCATGTAGAACTATACAAAAGCATATACTTTTTATAGCATATATTCTTAAGGAGAAAAAAAAAGACAAAGATAAGATTTAAAATGCAGCAATGATAAACAATTTGAAATTTGAAACATCAAACACTGTTGTGAATCCAAGCATTATCGTCAAATTCTGTGTTGGTGAATGACACATCATAATCTGTAACAGAAAATATGTTACTTTGTTAAAAGAAATACCTGCAGAATGTGCACAAATAGGGTATTTTCCATTAAGATAAATTACCTTCCCAATAGATATTGTCTTCTATTGGGTATGCTGTTTTCACATGTACAGTTGGGTAGATGTAGAACACAACCAGTAGGCAATTTGTTAAATTTCCATTACTTGCATACCCAATACTTGTAGTGAATCTATGAAAGATAGCAATCTGAGTGAATAGATTGAACAATTCTTTATTTATTCCTCTAACAGAAAAATAACACTAAAAGAGGTGGAGATACTTGTCTAAATAATACTTATTATGTTGTCCATGAACAAGTCTAGCTTCAATACAATGTGAATTCGGGGATTAGTGATGCAAGCAGATAACCAGTGACTTGCAGTCATGTTGTTTCTATCCAGTACTATTTTCTTTATACACAAATACCATTTATATGAAGGTATACCATCTGTATAACACTTGTATTACTAAAAGATTAATATATTTCTCTTCAATATAAAGTGACCCTGACCTGTAGATGATTTTGAATTTTTAATCATACTTTCTTGGAATACAAACATCACACATTTAGTCGAAATAGAAATTAATATTTTCAAAGGTTTTTATGGTTAAGCCACTTGATTTTCAATGAATACTAGCATCTTTGTTATAATAAATATTGAAAAGTTTAAATGAATTTACCTTTTTCTGATAATCCGTACTTGTTGTGATTGGTATTCAATTTTTATGCTTGGATTCAGGAGTGCCTGCTTAATTAAATGCAATATGTCATCCTTTTCAAACCCCTTTAAGTATACACTTTTCAAAATGTTGCGATTATTTGTTGAGCAATAAATTTTAATTTCTTCTGTTGTTCTGTACTTATGTTCTTGAAAAATATGATCAATATTTAAACTGGCTACAGAATTTAAATTTTTGAATGAACCAAGATATTCTCTAACATTAAATAATGAATCATAAGTAATATTGCGAACAGAAAATGGTAGATTATTAAGCATTTTTCTGCTGTCTTTGCCTCCTTGATCATCAAAGTATTGTCGCCAATATCTCTGTAATAATATATTTCCATTAATACTGGCAATACATATGATTGTAATGTTTCAAATAATCACTAGAAAATGTAACTTGTGACAAATTGTGGTACTATTTATCTTACCACTAATTTTTTAAAGACATTTGTATTGGACTCAGCTGCTAATTCTGCATCCCAATCTTCTTCTTTCTCTGCCATTATGCCCAATACCTGTATTATTTATATGATTTTTGAGATAACAACTTAAAATTTTAGATCTATGTGTTTGAAAAGAGTTATTGTTTACCAAAAGGAATAAAATAATTTTGAATCACTTACCACAAATGTTTTATATATTAGAAGTATTGCCGTAATAATCCACCATGTCAGTAGAATCATTATAACTAGTATGTAAGATGTTTCCATTTTGATATTTCTGTCAAACAACAAAATGTATGCATAAGCTATGTACAAATTAAGTGCTAAACAGGTTTTATGATTATGTGCTATTTTTAGGAACTTTCACTGGTCCACAATGGTGAAGAGTTAAAGCAATTGAATGTGAGTATAATGATTTTATGTTCAATTGTTTACTTAATGTATCCACTTTGAAACAACAGAACCATCAAAATATTAAATATACTTAATTGCCTTGCAGAAACACACACCTTAAATCATTTTTAAGACATTTTTTAAGAAATATCATTTGATCAAATTTGAATGCCAGGCAATGATAAATTGAAATATATTTGCATAAAAACTGAGGTGTTTAATAACAAGCCATGAGTTATGCTCACCACATCCATAGAATGGTAGAAGTCATTCTATCCATGGGAGTGGAATACCCCAAGTAAGGATCTATTTGGTACCTCTAACCCCACTGAAAATAGTAGGGTACCCATTCATCCCAACATGGTACTACCACCTATTGTATGGTATTATAACTATCATGTTGTAGTCAGTATGCTTTTTACAGTCAGAAAGGATGCTGTCTTGTTTTCTTGAATGGTTGCTACACAGTTTGATCAAAGAATTTGTTTTACTGCTACAAACAGCTCTGGAGGCAAGGGATGCTAATCCCTTTTAGTCTAACAGTATTATTGGCAAAACATACAAATAATATTAATAAATTTATTTGTTAGACTACCATAGCCACATGTGTTGATATATGTCATGCAGTGACCTTTTTGTACTTGTCATACTCGGTTTCAGTTGCAAGTTTGGGAGGAGGGTAAAAGTTTGAGAGGAGGATGCAAGCTTCAGAGGAGGTGCAAGTTTGGGAGGAGGGTGCAAGTTTGGGAGGAGAATGCAAGTGTGGGAGGAGGGTGCAAGTTTGGGAGGAGGTGCAAGTGTGAGAGGAGGAGGCAAGTTTGGGAGAAGGGTGCAAGTTTGGGAGCAAGTACAAATTTGGGAGCAGGATGCAAATGTGATAGGAGGTGCAAGTTTGGGGGGAGGATGCAAGTGTGGGAGAAGGATGCAAGTTTGGGAGGAGGCACACTCCTCCTATTGTAATATAAGTACTGCATGTTTCTGTTGTTTCTTTTGTTCAATAGAGGATAGGTTTAAGTCAGCTGTATGTCAGGGGCATGTGCTCTCTTGTATTTAATGTACCATCCTTGAACAGATATGTCAGTCTCGTCATTAATTTTTCCTTAAATCCCTAAATTTCCCTCAATTCCATGAGTTTTTCCCAAACCACCTTAGATCCTTCTATGACGTGTGAGTTCCCATATTATAACCTGACACACCTTTTTGATTCAAAATTTATTAAGTACATTTGGCAATATCAATTTGCTTATTGATATGAATAGTGTGAAAGATAAATTTTATAAGTAAGATATGCCTAATAATCTCATGTTCTTATTTTCAATATTGGAAACAGTATTCCTATTTGCAGATAACACAAGAAATCAGATAAACTTTCTTGTCTGCATTAATCATACTCCCACAACTTTTCTGATGTAAGTACATACTTCACTGACAACCAGCAATCTATGAGCTATATTCATATCACTAATAACTTACATCAGTCTAAATTATTTTATTTTTCAGTAATCTGTCTTCTGAAAGTATAAAATCTTTGAGAAATGTGCAATAAAAATCTTTCATTAAGTTACTTATAAATAGTTCCACACAAACATCACTGAGAGAACTTTTTATTTTTCTTTATTATTTTTTTGAAAATCAAACAAGTAAACTAGAAAAGTTAAAAGTTCAACATGTATACTTAAATATGTAAACATTTTTATGTATTGGACGGATATTGAAATTTTTTTGAAAGGTATGATAAACACATGTAGCTATGATAATGTGTCAAAAATTACTATTTTATACCTTGCACAATATATTTTCATGGAAGCTTTTTTTATAGTAACAATAACAAAAATATTAATTTAAAAGAGAGGACGGCATCAATCCATGAACTATTGCAACAATAATATACTTAATTGGTTACAAGTTATAAATTACAACCTAAACATTTTATGTGAAAAATTGATCTATGCTTATTTTCACAAAGTGATCTGATGTTGAATCACACAGACTTGACACAAGAATATTTCATTGATACATAAAATTGCTTCTTAGGAGTAACTATTCACTATCACTGTCACTTGGTGGTATAATTCTTATATATTTCTTCTCTTTCTCTTTGACATCTTTTGGATCTAGTTCTTTGGCCTTTCTTTTACCCTTGTTACTCCCTGTGTCTTTGTTGTTATCACAATCAATGTCTTCATTGTCACTTTGACTGTTCTCACTGTCATCATCTGATTATGTGAAATAAAATACTAAATATATAATTTGAGAGCACTTTCAAAATTATTGATAAAAATAAATCCAATTAAGGAAAATATTTAATTTTAACAAAATAAATGCTGCACTGCTCATTAAGGAGTGAAATTTTTTTTTGTCTATTTATAAATTTCATCCAGAAAATAGGATTGTCATAAACTATTTTGGTTTGCATCAAACATATATAGGAAAAATGAGATACCTCCATTCATAAGTCTGTCCAAAACCTCTCTCTCCCGTAATGCCATCTTATTAGTTGGAGCATTATATGATCTCTGGGCTGTCTCTCGCTCATGTAATAGTTTACTATGGTAAAATGAAATAAAAGTACCTCAAAATATGATCAATGTGAAATTAAAAATTAAAGGGAAGAGAGTCAAATGCAATTTCCAAAATACCTGTCAACAATCTTGATCTCCTCATCATTGCCCTTTTCATTCACCAAAGTTGAGAGGAGTTTACGGTAGAAATTCAAAGTGAAGTGGCCAGGATAGTTAAATCTTTTCCACAGTTTTTCAATCAAACTACTGACATTTTTCACTTTGTTCCCATTGATTGTAACAAATAAATTATTATTCTTTCCAGTGCTGAAATGTGGTCTGCAAAATAAAAACAAGGACTAATTAGTAACTCTGAGGTCTTAAATATTGTTCTATAAAGTTCTCTAAAATGCAGTCATCTTTCCATCTGAATAACTAGGCAAGTACCTAATATTTCTGATATATGTGTCAACAGCTTCAGCTTCATTTTTCCTCATTGTACACTTTGCTGAACCATGAGTGCTAGATGTCTTTTGCTCACGTACTTTAAATATTTCAATCTTCCCTGAAAATAAAATAATTTTAATTTTAAATACTTTAATTTAAATATTTTCTCTAAAGATTGATTGTATATATCACAATATGTACCTTTTCTTGTTTGTTCCACTGTTTTCTTTTGATATTCATGCAGTTTTGCATTTGTGAACATTCCTGGTCTGCCACCATTGTTGATCAAAATCTGAGATGCCAGATATGACAGAATGACCTGCATATCATTAATGTCACATTGTTTCCCTTTTTCAATACATTCATAATACCTGTAATAGCAATCAACATGATGATAAAGAGTAACTTTCTGAAATTTTTTTTTCTGGACATTATCAACAGTTTGGCTTATTACATTTTTGTTATATCCTTGTTTTTTATGAAGTTCTGTACTGTTTTCATAGTAATATCCTGCATATGGAATGTATGGTTTTCGAGTAACTCCTTGTTACGTGTTCCTTTTCCTTTCTGATACTTCTTCTTTAAAACCTTAATTGTACTTTCAATTGTAATTTTTTCATCTGGTGTAATCACTGAAAAATTAAGATTTAAAGTAGAATATTGCTTTATGACTACTTTGTATTATATAATATATTCAGGAACAAAGAAGTAGATGTACCTCTCTTGCTGAGAGCATAGTCCAGTGCCCTGTTTACTTCAGTTAGTGTATTAAGAATTGTACTTGCACTACATTGAATATCATTTTGAAGTTTTGTAATGAAAGTCTGCAGGTGGTCTTTGTTTACTAACTTTTTCCAATCAATTGTGCTTAAATCCTTTGACCCATATGCTAGAAATCTGTAAATATCAATTTAAATGTTTTAATTGATCTTTTATATGTGTACAATATTATTTGACAATGAAGAATTTTTAATTTTTTATGTTACAACAGAAAACTCTATGATAGGAAGCTTTTTGTAAATTTATCCACAAAAAGTAATGGTTGATGCTTTGATATTTTTACCTTTTGAGTGAGATGATATCCAACTTCTGCTTGTTGTAGAATGTATCAAGGTACTTATTATAGTCTTCAAATAGCTCTTTCCGATGAACTTTTGACATGCCCATGTCTCGAAACCTGTCACAGGTCCGTTTATGGGTAAATTCTGTAAAATATTATTTATTTTAGACTGTGCTTTTCGTTTTTCCTTCACTGTTTAAAAAAAATTAGCGATATACAGAAAAGTATTATTTAACTTACGCATGTACACAGGTACATCATCCTAAAATGATTTCACAAATATATGATTGATTTGTATTTTCAATGAAAATATGTTATGTTTTTGTATGTATCAATGTGACGTCATTTCAATAGACTATTTCATGATTTGCCAACAAAATAAAAACAAACTCTTATCAAACAGTAAAACATTCTGTATTATGCAATTTTACCTGAGTATGATGATCATCTGAAATTGTTAATTTTTTTTTTTTACATTTTATCTGTATATATCTTTTAGCAATTTTTACAAATGTTCATTGACATATTTATATGTACCTGAATTAGACTTTACAAGTGGCTCATCATCAGAATCATCCCATTCAGATACATTGTCATAAGTCTTGACATCTACACACTGGTCAGAACCAACACACCCATCACCATAATTTGATTTGTTTTCACAATCTTCACATGACAATTCTTTATCTCTGTTTCCATTTTTGTTTTCTTCTTCATTGTTTCCTCTCAGCTCTGCTTGATTCCTAACACCTGATATATGTGTGTCCTGTTTGCTCAGTTTTTCCTTTCTTTCATCCTTCTTGTCCTCCTGCTCATTGTTCTCATTGTCTAATGAGTTATAAGTTAATTATAAGCTATAGCTACAAAAAGCCTGTAACAAAATTTATTATGTCTTGCTCACAAATTATTTAAGGTAAAAAGCTTGACAATAATTCCTTTTATTGACAGATTGAAAAAATGGGGCAGCCATTTTGAAAAGCCTTCAGGTAATAAACCAAACACCTACCCTCTCAGTATATGTGCCCCTTTTTAATGGATCAAGTTGGAATATCTATAATATATAGTTACTTAGCATAGTCTGTAGAATATCCTTAGTTTACAAGACAAAAATATTTACCATTATTTTTCTGCAGTTCAAAAGATGTAAAATTCAAATCTGGAAAGAGTCAAATTTATATGAATAGAGGCATACCTATAATTTCCCATCTGAATTTTCAGAGTACTTTTTTCAAGGTTCACAAAATAATATAAAATTAGGTTAATTGGTATTACCCCATAGATGAACAAATAATATATTACATTACAGTAGATCACTGCTTGTACTCTGCAAACATGTGAGAGATATTAAAACAGGTACCTTGCTTTGCCTTTGTTAGTATTTGTTGTTTCCTTTCCACAGTTATATGATGTGTTTGTGAAAGGTGATTTGGCAATCTACGGACAAGACGATAGCAGATTGGACATGTTCTTTGTGGTCTTTGTCCCTGTGTTACAATGAATAACATTATATACATTATAATGGTAATACAATCTAAGAGACATATGTTCTTTTTTTATTTTCATACATACCTTTGGCAACTCTTTCAATTCCCTCATCTGTACATGGTGATCTGTTATAATAAATGAAAGATGCAAACAATATTTTTACTTCAATAAAATATGCTTGATGAAATGTTAATAATTTTCATTATTTAAATTTACCATCATTTTCTTGCAATTTCACAGCTTGTAACAGTAATCTTTTCCTTTTGTCAATGTTCTTTATTTTATGTACTTGCATCAGGTGGTTGCTTAATTTTGCAAAATCTTGCTGACAAAGTAGGCAGATACATCTTTTCCTATTTTTGTTCTGTACGCAAAGAAATGAATTATTTAATGACAATTTTACCTCATATTATAACTCAGTAACAAGTAAATTATTAAATATGTAATAGTTTTACCCATTTTTTTTGGTTTACTGGTGAGTAGTTCTGAAAGGAACAAATTCAGTAAAACTTACAAAAATGTCCGAATGATAAAGACATTTCAAGTTCTAGAACAGAAACAGTTACTGAGTTTAGATCCTATGATAACTATGTCAAACAAGATGTTTACAGTAACCTGTTTAATAGCAATATTTCCCTTATCTGCTTCTTTGTCTGCTTCATTTTCCTCATCATTTGGCTAAAATATGGAAACTTAAACAAATAATTTAATCTTTGTAAGAGTGTGCTTTAATGTTATAGTGTACTACACAAAATGTCAAGATCATTATTATTTTAATTGCACAGTTGACAAGCAATGGACTTTAATCCATTACACAGTATCTTTATATTGTAGGCAATATTGTCCTGGGATTGACAACATTTAAATGATCTGACTAAAAATAAATACATCACTAACTCAGAAATCTTTTGATTAATACAGAAAACATACCTGATTGCTTTTGATGTTTTCATCACTCAAAGGTTCTTGGTTAAATAAGAAATAATTTATTTAAATATAATTTTTTGTACAATCTAGAAATACTTTAAAATGTTCTAAGAGTAATTGTGACCTATTAATAAACATACCTGTAATAATTTCCCTATTAGTTTCACTATCAGCTTTCTTTTCTTCGTCATCAGGCTAAATTATGGAAATTGAAACATATCATTTAATCTTTGTGAGAACCTACTTCAATATTATAGTGCAATAGGTAACATGTCAATATCATTATTATTTTAATTACATAATTAAAATGCAATTAACCTTATTCTAACATGCAGTATCTTTATATATTGTTTTACAATATAATCCAAGAATTAACAAAACAAATTTATCACTAACTTGGAATAAAACATACCTGATTGCTTTTGATGTTTTCATGACTTGAAAGTTCTTGGTTTAATATAAAAAAAATTATTGAAGTATGATCCTTTGTACAATCTAGAAATACTTGAAAATGTTCCAAGAGTTAATGTGACCTATTAATAAACACACCTGCAATAATTTCCTTATTGGCTTCATTATCAGTTTTCTTTTCCTGATCACTGTTCTAAATTATGAAAATTGAAACATATCGTTTAATATATTATATCTTATTGTGCAATAGGCAATATGTCAAGATCAATATTGTTTTAATTACACAGTTAAAAAGCAATGGACTGCATTCTAATACACAATACTTTTTATTGTTGTACAATTTAATCCTAGAATTGACAAAATGTAAATGATCTGACTGAAACTGTTAGTAAAAAAATGTCACTAACTCAGAAATATTTTTATTGGTACAAAAACATACCTGAATGCTTTTGATGTTTTCATGACTTGAAGGTTCTTTATTAAATACCAAAAAAGATTATTTGCATATGACTTTTTGTACAATCTAAACATACTTTGAAATGTCCTTAGAGTTGTTGTCTTATTATTAAACACACCTGCAATAATTTCTCCTCTTTCTTGCTTCTGTTTTAGATATGCCTGAAACAAATATAAAGTTGGTAAAATTATAAAATGATACTCAACAATGTCATATCTGCTTTTTTTTACTTACTGTATAAGAACAATAATTGTACTTGGTGAATAGATGTTAAGAAATAAACTTTTATTTTACCTGAATATTGTTTTGTGCACTCATTGTGCAGGATGGTGGACAAAGCTTAAGGATCTTCTAATGAAATAAAAGGAACATTGAATGTTCATGTAACTGTATTTAACTGAAGAACTATTTTTGAAAAAGGAATAATGCAGTGAATATAAAACCTTATCAAACTTAGTTCCATAGTTCCAACAAATTTCCTCCCCTGGCTGTATATTTCTGAGTGTTACAAATGCTATATAGTATTCATTTGGAACTGATTCATGTATAATCTTGATTGGCTGGAAAATAAATAATAGATAACTGGTTATTTTCTCTGTCTTCTCTATCTATCTGTCTGTTGGTCTTTCTCTCTTTCTCTTGCTTTTGCTCTTACTGTTATTTTTTATTCAGATTAACAAAATGTCTCTACCTTAACATTTGCATGTGACCTGCAGTGGTTTATTAGGTGACCCATGGGGGTTTTTGTATCCTTGTCTGGGATAAGTACCCAGGTGCCATGATTCTTTGCCACTTCTGAACCATCTTCATAGAACTTAATTATTCGTTTTTTCATTTTTCTTTCAAATGCATAGTCTGGATCTGCCATGCCACTTTTAACCTTTTCATTAAACATCTTCTCCGATACTTCATTCTTCCATGGATATACAGATATCAAGACGTGTTTTGGTATAAACTGTTAAACAGAAATGGTACATATTCCAATCTATTTTGTAATGTAAAAGATAAAAGCAAAGATAAATTATTTTCAATTGCTTTTTTTACCTTAGTGGCTATTAAACCACGCAATCCATCAAAGATATAAACATCTAAAAATGTCTTTTCATTCTTCAAAACAATCTCAACATCTGTAAAAGAATTATCATTTGCATAATGTGCAGATTAGTGTAAGTTTACTACAAATGTATCAGCAAGAAATCACACAAACCTGTTTTAACTTCTTTTTTCATAAAGCTGTCCTTAGTTACAAATCCCTCCCCAGATGGTCTCTCCTCTTCTGTGCCTGTCAACCACACATTTAATCACACACTGTTCACCAGAATGAAAAAATACTGGTGAAGTGAAATGGATTGGCAGTGAAGAAATATTTATTTTAAAGGATAAAATATCAGAAGCATCCCAATTAACTTATTTCATAACAGTACAAACAAATTGAAAGTAAAAAAAATATTACCTTGTACTAGTAGCTGTGGATTGCTATTGCTTACTTCATTTGCTGAAAACACAAATGCTTGTTGTGACTTCAAAAGTAAGAGTAGAGTAAATTTAATATTTTCATTTATCAAACTAACAAAACAACTTGAAATACCTTTTCTGTACATTGCCATATATACAGATGATCCCAGTACAGGGCATTGTCTTCGTACTATAGTATCATCAAAAAGCAGCCACTGTTGCTGAAAGTTCTTGCCAAAAGTAATATAATGACGGTTTTTATTTTGTCCACGTATCTGTATAATACCACACAGCTCATACTTGACCTGTAAATAAAGAAGTTTCATTTGAAACAGCACATATGAATCTACAAATAAATTACAAAAAGAACAAAATTTAATCAAGACTTACACCATCAACCAACAATTCTCTGTCTGTCTTAATGTTTTTTCCGACAGCATTGTGTACCAAAAAATAACAAGCATTTTGTATTTGTACATGTTTGACGACTCCATGTTTCTTACACCTATTAATATGAAAAGGAGCAAATTATTTTACCAAATAAACTCAGACTAATATGGAATTTATTTCTAGTAAAAAACAGTATTTCCAGTAATTATTTTTCCAAAACCTTTCACATTGATAATCCTTCACAGTGGTTGGTGCTGTGTACTCTTCTATTCCTGTGGCCATTGATTTTGAATTTATGGTACAAAACATACTCCTTGTTATATTTTTTGTAATATATCCACAGCTCTTACATTTTACTGAAATTTAAAACAAATAGATATCTCTCTCTAAAATATTCTGGACACTAGAAACTAGAAACATTAAGTTGCATTCTCATACAAACCAATGGTTGTTTCTCTAAATTTTAGTTTTTGTTGCAACTCTGGCATATCTAACAGCATTTTCTGAATAAATTCTCAAGGGTCATTAGGTTCGTTGATGTCAATATCTATTCAAAGGAAATCAGGTAAAGTTTATTAATATTCCTTTTGCTATAATATTTTTGTAATGTATCCATAGTGACACCATCAACCAACAATTCAGTTGTCCAATTTTATAGTAAAGGTGAATATACCTGGGTAAAGAGCCTTTATTTTATCAAAGTTAACTGTTGTGTGTGAAGTGACTGCCTTGTACAGCTTACACTGCATACATTCTGTTGCTGAATAACATCAAAGACATAGAAAAGTTTAAACTTTTATACATTATATTTATTATTTCTCTACAAAAGAAAAATTTGAGGAATCTAAATACTACTTGCATTTGTGATCCTCTGCATGTGATTTAAGTAGTGGAAACATCAATTGAAGGGCGGAATTTACATAGCATACCATCCCTGGATTGTGAATGCCAACACCTTTAA
>JBCAUG010656780.1:0-13853 GCA_038406175.1 Haplosyllis leylae | reverse complement strand
TAAAATTTGACCAAAAAAATATCCACTCAGAAGTAGTGAGTGCATCACAGATAGTCTCCTTGCGGAGACTAATAATCCTCATCGTATTGTCTGTCGTAAACACCATTCACGAAAAGTAGTAACAATATATTTATTGTTATTTTAATAATTTAATTTAATCAATGCCACTAAATTAAATTAAAACTGTTACATTCTTTTCTAGTTTGTTTATTTGCATTTGAATAGCGTAACTTAAAGAGTACAATGGTTTGTATAGAACAAGGTGTGCGCGTTCAACTCTTGAACTCGAACGCTTCAAGAACCCTCCACACAACGCTGTCCATTGTCAGCTCCGAATTGTATACAAATACAACGAGCTACATATGCAAAATTATCGACTCCAATATTTACATTTCAATGGAAATCCACTCCTAAATTGTGAAATGCGAATCTGACAGAACCTGTGCCTACATTCTTTACTGCTTAGTGCGTAACTAAGAACAATCCACAAACTTCTTTGGAACCAATTTAGTTCTAATTGTACGCATGGACATTGTTTCTTCAATGGTCCCAAGAACCAGTCCAAGCAAGATTTCTAACGAGAAAGTCGACTGTAAGGCCTTTGTAAAGCTGTTTGTTTGAACAAAATGGACTCTTCACTTCACAGGCCTCAATTTTTTATTTCTCAGGTGAAGAGAATTTATCTATTGGATCACAAATGCAAGTAAATATTGAATTGAACCAAGAACAAAAACTACTCACAGCTTCTTGTACTGTTTAGTCCGTGCGTGCGTGTAAGTATGCGTGCACATGATGTGCTCGTGTATCAAGATTTATTTAAAGTGACTTTTCATGATAATTTATCAATGACCAAGAACGAAGTTTCACGAAACAATTGATATCAAAGACAAAGGTTAATTTAATTTAATAAACTCGAGTGTATTGTGTATCTACTCTCCATGGTGTCACGTTTCCTCTCGACCCAGAACAGAGGCGTGCAAATTATGACCCACACAATAATTCAACCTATTGTTTTTAATTCCAAACGTCTCTTAACCGTTCACAATGTAACAAACATCTAAAATATTTGAATGAATAAAAATGACATTGCTTGGCAGGGAAAATTTGTCAGAAAACGCAAAACAGAAGTATAGATTTACAGATACGGGGTCAGCATGCCACAATGTCTTGAAACACGCACATTTTTTTAAAAGAAATCCTTTTTCGTCTTCTTTACTGAACATTAAATTAACTGAAAGAAGTAACAGTATCATAAATCTTATTGCAGACAGTATGTCTTCTAGGTAAAAAATCACTCAAAATAAATTTGAATCAACACAAAAAAATCTGTAGCTTCATGTTCACCAATACTTTTTTATGAGCATTCTGACAAGTGAGCCATTTCATAAATTTAAATCCACAGAATTAATCCGGTTTTACTTTCAAAGAGTTAAGCCAAATAAATGGATTAAAGTCCCGACATGTATCGTGATAGAAGATCGGCTAAACCTGTAAATACCTCAACGACCTACAACAATACGCGCTTTGTTCTGTAAGAAACAATGATCCTTTCTCTTAATTAAAAACATACTCCATACACCTGTCGTCCTGTAAGGCAATATAGGCTGATAGAATGACACTGTAAACCCCGGAGACTTTCACAATATATTTCTGTAACGTTTTCCGAAGTTCCCAAAGAAAAAGTCCCAAATTGTAAAATTGACAGTAAGAAGCGAATGGCATTGCATATTTGTGTTTGTGAAACGTTCTTGGTTACAGTATCGCTAACATTACAAAACACACGGGCCTAATGATCCTTTAGTAGGAGATAACCTCACGAGTAGTCATCCCGAAGAAAAAACGCCAAACTAGGAAGTGTGGTTATAAAAGCGAGAAATATCTGTTTCATTGAAATTTAACGTCTTGTCAAGACGTACTGCTATCTGATAAACGACCACGTTTTGCTTTCACAGAATGTAACAATCATTGAATTGAACTTTTATAAGACATTGATAACTTTAAAACGTCAACTCACCATGTCCATATTACTCTGTCACAAAGCCTCTCTCTCTATCTTCTAACACACTCTCTTTAGTAATAGATCCTTTTTACCTTTAGTGATCACTTTCCAATGATATGCACAGCACAGAACAACCACCACAACTAGTCTCTCTCTTTTATTCATTCAATATGAAACACGTTTTAATGGAATTCAAAGCCTGAATGAAACAGTTTCCCGTTTAAAAGAAGCCACACTCCCGAGCCAAGCCATTACAGTATCGATCTCTCCCCGGTCCGACCCACGGCCTGCAATTAAACCTATATACACAGGGTAGTGGAGCCGGATTGTCCTACTGCCCAGTGTTTATTTCTTGCACACACACGACGAACCTGGCATATTTTACCTCCCTGCATCTCAGGAGATGGCACAATACCCATTAAAGTTATAACCACCAACATATTCGACAAGGAGTAAACATAAACACAAAACGGTGGCTTAATAAGACAAATGTATTGTGGACTGATATATAAACAAGACATTCAAAACCGCCGTAAAGTTTAGATGACTTATGTAGAAAAAGGTTTGTGCAGTAAAGAATCTACACTGTTTAAAGATTTTATATTCTTTAAGCACAAAAAATAACAACTGTAATCTGTGATAATTATACTTCATGGTAGAAATTCAGTTTTGCAAAACCATAAGTAAAGTTTTATTATGAGAAATAACATTGTTCCAAGATAATAAAGGCCACCTATGTGGATCTGCAAAGAAAATGTTCACCCCAGGCCCACTATCCTGTGCTATGTTGGGAGCCTTGGAAGAACGTAAGACGTTCCAACACCGTGTACGTGTAGTACAAAATATGCACTGAAAAGTAACACGTGCCGGAACCACTACCCTGTACCATATTCGTCGACGGAGAATGATTTGATTTTCTTGGAGATCCATAATAATACTGGCAGAATTAATTTAGCACAAAGGCTTTATTAGCATTAAATCGAGATCCAAAATCTTGTTTTGATCAATAACAACAATAGAAGTGTTTAACAATGAGCACTGCAATAATTCTCGATTGATTTTCATCAATAAGGTTTTGTGTATTGGTGGGGTCGCTGAGTTTCTGTGTATGAAATGAGCTCTTTTCTTTTCTTCTCTTTCGGTACATTGGATTTACTGGTTTGTCAGTTGCTAATCCAGATTAGATTAGATTTCTCCTCATTGTGTTAATTTAACATTGGATTACATCAATAAACTTCTATTAAGTCAAGTACAATAGAGCTTTTCACACAGGTTTAAATTTGTATATTGCATTGTACAGGTCATAATGACATCTCCTGAACATATTTTTCAATTTCTGATTTTTTTTTTAAATAAAGAATCGCAAATGTTGACTTTTGTAATTTAATCTCTGCAAATTTGGTTGAAGATCTGTCATCTCCACCTCACTTATTTCCACATTTTCGGTCGTAAATAAGATATGGTCGCAAAAACCAAGATGGAGTAGACGAGTTACTTTGTAGCGGAATTGGAGTCTAGGTTAAAATGTCTTCATTGTTAGGATTGTGTATTATTCTACAGCCTCTTAGTTACGGCATGGACGCCACTTAAAAAATTCATTATATCCAAGTTATTTTCCACTTAACAATAATGGTCATCAAACTATCGAAAAATTCTCATGACCGGTAATGACATGTCCTAAGAAAACAGAACCGGTTTAAATATTAGCATTCTTCCTGCATTAATTCCTTCACATTACACACATACCCACACATACTTCCCACGCCTCACCGCTCTCACACAATACACCAAACAACACAATTCAATCACTTTAATATTGAACAGTGACTGAGTGACCAAAATCGGTCAACAAACAGCAACGGCAGTGGCGAATAAATAAAGGGCTATCATCGCCTCAGTATTGGTCCCACACAAAAGCCAATCAGAAAGAGAAATCAATCAATAGAATCAATAGATCGATAGATGCCGGTGTGGCTATTATTTGTGTAAATATGGGTAGTGGACACATTGTGTGGTCAGCTCTCTGAATGGTTACGGTTATTTCGCACCTCGTGTCGTCGAATCTGTCAGTACGTGTAACATTCTAAAATCGCATTGATTCGTAACGAAGAGTGCACAGCTGGACATCACTAAACTAACAATTAACCTGTGCAGGAAAATACACTGGGTCTATTGTTCGGTTTTGCAAATAGTAAAAATCGATCTGCTAATTTATTCTTCATATTTGTTTGAGAATGACAATAAGAGAGACAGAGCTCTATTGAGCTTTACACCTTTGAGAAAAAATTGATACTTCGAGAAAAATATGGTACTACGACAGTACGGTACACGCACACGCACACGCACATATACACGCATGCACACATGAAAATCTGGATCTTTTCCTTGTAATCCATGTATCTTACAATGTTCTGATCCCTTCTTGATCCCCATTACCCCTTTCTATGTATCTTCACTATTGTAGTAAACAACATCAATCAACAGATAGCGAACAGGTATCTCTTCCTTTATTACACATTCATCATACCTGAACGGCAATTATACTTTTGATGGGGTACACACATTCGTACCCTTTACACTGGGCATCGCACATTAACCTAGCTGTAACTCAGGTGTGTTACCTACACAACTTCAAAAGAAGCGCTTCGGAAATTGAGTTGTAACTTTTTTGTTTTTCTCATTTTTCGTCCCATATTTTCCCCTTTGTTATTATTGTGTGTATATGGTGACACATGAAGATGACGGGTGTTGGTAATTTGGGTGGGGCTCAAACTGCGTGAAAGGGATGAAAGGAACCCTTTTGTGAAGCACTGAATGTAATATTGTGCAACGTTCTATTTTTTCGGGTTCAATATTACGCAAATACGTATCGTTTCCTCTTGACAAGTTTCTATTAAATTACGCAGAAAAGTCATCACTGACTGGATAGGGAAGCCGCGAATGACAGTATTAGATATTCAATATTACCAAATATACAACGCACTCACACAAACACACACACACGCACACATACACACACACACACCTCGCTTCTTCATTTTTACGCAGAGACCACAGTCATTTACCTTCATAGAATTAACTCAAGATTTTTGCAAGTCGCATGTCCAACAATTGTGTGGTTAAAAGACATTCCATAACCTATTCCTCCGTCGCACCCACACCACGATGCATGCATAACCCCGAGAGAAAAGAGTGACAACCATCCAACAGTGACATCTACATCATAAACCACTGCTATTTTTAGACAAGAACAAATAAACGTTTCAAAGGTATGCAAAAATATCCATGCAAACGTAGGTCTTACCTGCTTTGGGGGCTGTATTCCAAATTTGGTAAATATCCTCTTAAAGCAAAGTCCGTTTATGATCAAAACGTAATCCGAATGAGTAATAGAGGAGTTAACTTTGAAGAGACAATAGATGACTGACCAACTTTAAGTCACTTAAAACTTCACGCAAAGCAAAACGTGTATGCACGCCTCGAATTCCACAGCCGAATGACAAACAGAGGAGAAGAAACAGTTAAAGGTTTTGAAGGACAATCACTGATTATATGATCTGGTGACCTCGTGGCCTCAGCACACAACAATACCCTCTCATCGCCCCATGCTGTCACACACAACCAGTAAAATACAGGGAAAAACCACACAGACAGGGACTGTGCTCCGTCCAAGAAGTCCGTCCGTCAATGGATGGTTCGTCACCGTACCGGATCCTGTCAAGATTGTTGCAATCCAGTGCAATTCATTTCCATTCGATACAGCAACGAAGCAATTTATCTCGCAATCGTGAAGTATCAAAATGTTTCAGCAATTCATTATTAATATTACCATTACTATTATTATAAATAAATTCCCTCACCAGCTGAAATGCACTGTCAAAAATATTTACAAGAGCATATTTCAATAATCTACTTAGGACGATGTTTAAAAATCAATTGGTGAACCCAATAATGTGTTTTGTATTGCATATTAGACATTTTTGTGCCAACACAATACTAGCTTTGACTAACTTATCAGGTAAAAATTGTTATAATTTCAAGGTTCCGGTACCCTGACCTTGACAGCAGTACAACCAGGCACATGGTGCGGCGCATGAGACGGCGAGATGAACCCGTCACGGCATGCAGAAGGACGGACGATGGAGGAATGCGGCGGTTCACTGGGTGAGACCGTTCAATACCCGCTCCACTCCATCCACTCAATGAGGCCTATTGTATGCGTGGAACAATGGCTCTCCTCCTTGAACAAAAACAACAGCCTGAGTTCTCCTATTCTCTATAAGCGGCACTGAACCCTGAAAAGCCCGACGCAATGATCATAATCGTACAAGTTGACGACCTTTTAAGACAACGGCACAATACCTGTATAGAAACCTACGACAATTTAACGCACAACGATAACGCACATCTCCGATAAAGTTAAAGTTCCTAAAAGAACAAACAGTGATGTCTTAACGTCTTAATGGTCCTACATTCTTTCCGGTTCAGGACAGATTCCAAATTATTACCCCGGACTGAAATTTGGCATTGGGTATAGTGAATTCCTAGATTGCTGTCAATGTGGGCTTTTGTTATTAGAAGAAAGAAAAATACATTGATTATATCCTTTGAGTTAAGTTAATTAGCAGTGTCTGCATACTTTTCTCCATACAAACTCATGCCGGCAGTAAGGTAGATATTTTTGCCGAAATTTCGTTTTCTTTCATTGACTGAAAGACTTTTTGATGAAAAATTTGCAATTATCAATTAAGAAATGCAGTGAAACTTTCTTTGTATCCACCAATAATAAAACACAAATGGCTCGGTGGGGAACAACAACATGCCAGATCTTCGAACAGATTTACTGTCACAATGGAGTACACAGACAGGCACAGACACACGCACAATCATCACTTCCTTCACTTGAATCAAGGCAATAATAAAAGAAATGACAAGAAGCACTCGAAGATAATATGTATTGATCCGTAGGATCCCTGCATGTCGCACAACAATGCAAAACCAATCAGAATAATTTAGCAACGTTAAACAAATTATTTATAACGCTATCGCTTTGCCGTCAGAGACAACAATACTCTGAGACCTTGGTGCAAACCAGGAGACAAGAACTGAGCCGCAGAGAGACACAGACCTTTGAAGATGTTTCAAAGACCACGATAACAATGTGGAATCAAAGTAAATTGAATGAGGCGGCTCAGTTTACAGCTCCGAAGAAGAACAGCTTACATGTGCAGAGGTGTGGTTATTGGTGCCAACGATAGAAAAAGCCATTGTTTTTTCCCATTTTTTTACCGTTGTTTTTTCCCCACTTTTTTACCGTTTCAGCAAATGTAGAATCTTACTGAAAAATAAAAGTTTTGTAAGAGATGGCCAGGTGTGGCACTGACGGGTGACTCTGATGATTCTATCACACACAGGCAATGAAACAAGCAAGTAAGGATCCACTCCAGCACAAAAAGGAATGATTTGCTCCAATTTAATTTTATTAATTCTTCTTGGATGGTACCATTATTAAATATAATTAGACTGGTAATAAAAATCAGACGTACCAATAGTTAATTAGTACATGAAACCAGTTAATCAATTAATATTGTCCACTTTGAATGAAGCTAATTTATTACTGTTATCGAAACAGTTCAGACTACATATGTAGTATAATATTATATTATTTTAAATATATTATTTCACAATTTGAAAGCTTGGGTTCAAATCATTGGATACACGATCATGTGTCGTACTTTTCAAAAGACGTGTCCCCTTCGTCTAACACTTGCTTTGAACAGCAACATTGCGACAATATTACACAAATCCAAAAAGAGGCAGTTGAAATTCGACATGATCCACTGTCGTTTTTGTTTGAAGCTTAGAAGATGATACAAATTGTGTAATACGACAACACTTGATGGGCATCAGCTTCACAACAGCGAGTGTAATCCCGCAATGGGTCCCCGAGGGAGCGGGCAATGGTGTTGAGAGGTATTATATTCCTCATTAGGCGACCAGCTCTAAGCCCCCGGGCTAATTAACACGATCCCCGGGATGAAGAAAGGACTCAGCCCCGGGATGTTCCCCCTTGAGACGGGGAGATCCGGAGAAAACCGAACTTGATCATCATCGCGAACGTGTAGTGGCTCTGACATTTGTTTGGTGTAACTATCAGTCAAGTGTTAATTGGTCATTGCTTTGTTTTGGACTTGGTCACTGTTTCACGCCGACACATCAGGAAATACCGATTATGCATTCGCAGCAATTCTGGAGGTATTGTAAAATTCCGTCTTCATAAAATAATTGAGCTATCCAATCAAGTCTTTTTCTACTCACGGTCTCGCGTCAGCAAGATTCTTTTTGACTCCGAAAATTTACATTATTTTTGTCGTATGTATGAGTTACGCTTACAGTATTCTGCATGAGAAAAATAAGTTTAAGTTTTTCTCAATCTGAGAGAGAAATGACGTCACAATGTCTCAGGTTCACCCCTCACTTATGGCCATCTGTATTCTCCCTGAAAGAGTTTTGTGCTTTCACAAACACTCATCTGATATAACACATTAGAATGTCTATCCTCTGACCTAACTAACACTCATAATGCTTTTAAAATCTACAAAACCGTTCTGTATTAAGCCGCTTGAATAAAGTGCGTTTTTTCTCTGGTAATAACTGAAAAGACTCCTCACGGCACAAAGTTTCGGACTCATGATTTCAGATACAAACTGACTTCCAATAATCGGCATTCTGGATTTCAATAAAAATTTTACTCATCTCCCATCCGCAACATTCTTCCTTTTTCAACAACAAAGTCCTCCTGCAGGAAACTGCAAGAGGCATACAAGCCGCGGCGTAACGTGGTGTGTGGGGGTGGGGGTACCCTGTCCTGCTCTTGGTTGGTGGGGGGGCCTTTACTCCTGTGCTGGGGAGGTGGGGTGGGCTGCAGTCTTGGCTGGGGTCACCTTCCCGCCAGAAGGAACCTGGGACCAGAGACTGATGTACCCCCTACCCCACACACTGGAAGCGACTTGGGACCAGAGACTGAGGTACCACCCATCCCCTTGGTGAACAGACAGACAAACTGAAAATATTACCTTCCAATGGTACTTGTACGTGGGCAGTAATAAAAATCAGACCAACTTATTGGCCCAGATCATTCCTTGAAGTCCACTTTTTACCACCCACGTACAAAGTAGAAGGGAAGGTAATGATTTCAGTTTGTTTGTCCACCAGGGGGAGGGGGTACCCCCTGGCCTCTAGAACCTGGACAGGGGGTACCCCTCTCCCTCGACCAGAACAGGGGTAGCCCCCACAGCCAAGACAGGAGTACCTCTCCCTCCACTGTCCATGTAAAATCAAGTCTGCCGAATCCGATTCATCTGACCACCAGATGCGATCCCTAGTGACGATTGTACGGAGTACCCGTTGTGGCTGCTTTACGGAGGTTGGTACGGACTGACGTAACACCCTCACGTCTCACTTAATCTGCAGCGTGGTGAAGACGAAAAAGATGAAAACGCACTACTTTCATGTGTCAGAAATCCTGCCCTCCAGCCACAGCAAAACACAAGACGCAAAACCATTTTAATTCAACAGTCTCACCCCCACCCACCCACCCCTTCCTTCATCATCTTCTTCTTGATTTCTCTCAGCGGATTACTTCTGATTAAAACAGAGACGTCTTTAGCTTAACGCTTTTCCGTTAAAAAGTTCCGCGAGACGATAAGACGTTATTATTTTCGTTCGTCTGTTTTGAGGTCGAATCCATTAGTGCCGGACTAAAACTAAAACCTCTCAATCCAACTTAGTCTGAAGTTGCTTTTCTGCAGTTTTTTTTTCAAAATTGACTGTGCCACAATAGCGCTTTTCGATGTCTATGTATTGCTTCTTGTGGATGAATACAAGAGGGCTTCGTTGAAAGTTTGAACTTACCACTAAAACTTTTGATCGAACCTACATGCACCATTTTCAAAAGAGGACCTTCCCGATTTTATCACTATTTGACTATAATTACGTGTCATTCTTTTTATAGCCTTTGTTTTTCGAAATAAAGTTTAAATTAAATTGAATTTCACAATTCCAACACTAGAAGAAGCAACATGTTTCACTCGCCAACAAAAGTTCCTCTAAACAATCAATTATCCAATAGGTTTTCGAGCATTCCAACTCCATCTTCATATTTAGCATATTATTTGTTGTAAAATTGACGAAAATTGAAAAATAAACAAAATTAAATCGGAGAATACTGTGACAAGAGTTCAATGGTCTTGTTTAGTGACAATAGTCCAGCACAACAGCTTGTTGTATTCTATTCAACAAACTATCATTCTCTCACTTATTCTATTTTTCTATTATATTCTATGTATTTTTCTCTATTTTTCTATCCTACTTTCCGTCGTATATAGCTGGCGTTAATAGATTGATTTTGCTTTTGTGCGAGGCACAATGGAGTCACAGATTGATAGAAAGAGGCCTTTGGTTTTTCACGTAGAATGTGGCCGAACAAAACAATACTGTTTTTGCCGATTCTAAAAACACAGAAGACCATTGTTTGCTTTAAACTAAACACCGAATTATTTTGCGCAAAAACGAGAAATGATTTATGATAGAGTTGAATCAATGGAAAATTCAGCACATTGTTTTAATGGCCGCACGCAACACGCAATCATTCAAAAATGTTACAAAACCGCTTTGTTTCACCAAACAATACAAAACACATTTTAATTCGGGAGAAAATAGACCTTTTTGTTTGTTGTGCAACATGTTTCAAATGTGGTCAACAACAACAGTTAGTATTCATGAAAATTGGCTGTCTAGAATTTTAAAAAATGAGATAAATGTGTCAATTGTGAATATTCCCCAACTACTGACTTCCGAACTTCCTAATATGATCAATTCACATTGACAGCATGTAACTTTGATTAGATAGATTTAATCTTACAATGTCTACGTAGTTATGCAGAATTAACACTAATTCTTTTCCTGAAAAAGGATCACCCTTTTAAAGCAGTTGGCCTTAAAGCCCAGGGACCACAATCATACGTTGATAAGCTCAGTTGTAGAATTTATCGAGGTCAGTATTACAATAGGCTCAGAAGAAAAGAGCTGCTTATTTTTCTTGGTCGACACGATCTGATTGCCCCTGTCGTCAATAACTTGTTCGTACATTAGTGTGTAATATGGAGCGAATTATGGTCATTGTCTTACTACAGACGCTGAGTAACAGCCAATCAGTGCGAGGACGCTGGCAGTGTGCGTTTGATCTAAAACCTAGCAGACATGTAACCCTTACAAAACATTGTCAAACTTGAACGATGCAACATTGTTATTTTTATTCCAATCCATTTCATGATAGGTCTTAGAGAAATTTCATACGTCATTTGTGGTTACTTTTTCTCTTCGTCTATGAAATTATCCACAATGCGGGAAACTTTGGAAATCATGGTTCAAGTTCCGTGCATTCTGATAATGTGCCATTCACTTTATTCAGAACAATTGGGGGAGTTCTCCACCTGATTACAAATTGCAAACCTGCATCGCACAAGCCAAG
Source organism: Haplosyllis leylae (assembly GCA_038406175.1). Classification (NCBI taxonomy): domain Eukaryota; kingdom Metazoa; phylum Annelida; class Polychaeta; order Phyllodocida; family Syllidae; genus Haplosyllis; species Haplosyllis leylae. The sequence goes on along the minus strand of JBCAUG010656780.1, from coordinate 2,322 downwards.
AATGCGGACACCGCGCAACATCACTGCATTTCGTGTAGGCCCTTCTCCCTTGATATTTATATTGCCCACTACCAGTGATAATACATGTGCTCCTTCGCTCAACAGTCAGAAGAGTTGCGATGTAACCGAATTCAGTAGCGGCAGGGTTAAGTCCTGATGGAATTGATAAATCAGCTCTTTTGTTGGATTGATCCATTGTCATCCATTCTCCTCGTGACCCCTTCGCCCCAGTCTCTCTCCCGACCACAGGCGGATCAAATCCCCAGAGTCAGGCCCGCACACCGCACACATCCACCGAGTGAGTGTGTGGTGCATTGCAATACAGGCATCTAGTGATAGAATATCGCAAGATTTCATTCTGTAAAAATGAATCAACTTGGTCCGATTTTCACTGGCCGTAGGTACGGATGTACTTCACAGTCACTTTTATTCCTTGTCCAACTTCAGACTGGTCTCAATCCACGTCCCCAGGAAGCAACTACAATTCGCGATGAAAGCTCCACCTGCTGGCCACCTAATACTTGACCTCTGAGAATGATGACTTCCATCTTTCCCTCGCCTGCTTTCAACCTAGCCTGTGGTACTCAGCCCTCTTCCACTCATTCTTCGATCTCTTAGTTCACTGCCCCTACCTTGCTACTCGATTCACTGTCCCCTGTCCACCCCCGATCCTGGCACTCAACCATGGATTGTCTTATTTATCCTGAGATTTCTCGCGTCTGGTTGTCAGTTCACTGTTTCACTCCAGTTGTACACAGCTGCTGTCTTGTCCCACTCGCCCTTAGATCTACCCTCCTCACCTCCCACCCTTGTTCCTGATACTCTCTACCCCATTTCAACATGGTAATCAGCTGCTGCCCTGTCCTATCCACCCTTTGATATCACATCCTCCAATTCCTCTCCCCTTCAGCGTCTCCAGGTCTGGTACTCAGATGTTTAGTCCTGTCCTAGTCAACCACAGATCTCACCTCCCATCCTCCCCATTTCCCTGCCCTCGGGCCTGGTACTCAGCCAAATGTCCTCCTGTCCTCCCCCAGCCTGGTACTCAACTGTAGCCCTGTACCACACATCCTCAGATCTCTAACCATCCACTCTCCTAACTCCCTTTCCCCGCCCTCGGGCCTGGTACTCAACCAAATGTCCTCCTGTCCTCCCCCAGCCTGGTACTCAACTGTAGCCCTGCACCACACACCCTCAGATCTCTAACCATCCACTCTCCTAACTCCCTTTCCCCGTCCTCGGGCCTGGTACTCAGCTTGCTGACAGCCTCATTAGACGGCCGTCCATTCTTTGCCGTCCATTGTGTTGAGCTAATTTGATGTTAGTGGACCACAAAGCATATTGCTTCCAATCTGCTTACACTATAATCACCGGGAGCTCAGAGAGGGAACAATGTCCTGGAGACGAACTAGGAGAGGCGCTCTTAAGGCAGCTGCTTTACAAGAAAGTAACATACTCAACCGCCAATTGACCTCCTCTTTGACCTCCATGTGAACAACGCATTGTACAAATGAGGCCCATAACTGTACATATCCTGACACCAAATCCAACCCAGGGGAATCATGTTTCTAAGTTGTAGAAGCGTCCACTATCTTGCTTTAAATCTCCTGCGAGTAAAAGATCCACATTACCAAGAACATGCTCTTGGTGACTCTTGCAACTAAAAAAGTTACTGCAAAGGTACAACTGTTAAACATGTCACAGTAAACCTCTCAACTGACGACCACCTTCTCAGTCACATGCGATATGAGGTCTGACACTTGGTGTAAACGGGCCCTTAGGGGTTCATAGGTCTTACCATGCTAGGTTTCGGTTCGAAAAACAGAAGTGCCTGTAATACAGAGGAGTTTTTGATACCAGGTTTTTGGTTGCTGTATGAAAAGAACAATTGCCAAAAATTCTACTGACGTCTAGAGATCCACCCATCCACCCTCCTTAAAGGACACAACAGCCGTGCTCCTGAAAGCCGTATTCACTCTGGCTCGTAACACAAGAGAGGACGTCCGTCAGACCACATTCACGTCAGAATCCCGGCCATTTAATTTACCCAATTCACTTCTCAAGTGATCTCAGTGCCTTTCAATTGTGGCGCATTGAGGGCCTTTACCGTCACAATAGCAGAAGAAGCGGGTCTCCGTATCGGGAACAAAGTCTCGGAACGAACAACTCCTTGGGTAGAGACACTGTTACCCAGATTCAAACACAAGAATAGGGTAGGGTGGGGTGGGGTAGGGTAGAGTAGGGTAGGGTGGCGTGGTGTATGTTGTTTTCTTTTCTTTTTTTTGGGGGGGGGGGTTCTCTCCCACCATGGCTTTCAAACAA
>JBCAUG010656669.1:0-13853 GCA_038406175.1 Haplosyllis leylae | reverse complement strand
AATAAAAAAGTTTTGGCGATGCCTTTCTATCAGACGGATCTTGACGGATTTAAATTGGACCTTTTCCTCCTCTCGTACAGCCCATAAGAGTCAATGGTAATGAACTTCACATGCGATTTTTTATTGGTATGCATTCCGCCACACTGATCCCCCCTGCTGCTGTATCCTGTCCATGGTGTGTTCTGCCAGGGGTGGGGAGGTGGGGTGGGGTGGGGTGAGGTGTAGGTACCCTGTCCTGGACCTGGCCAGGATGGTGGTACTCTGTTCTGGTCCTAGCCAGGGGGAGGGGGTGGGGTGTGGGGTACCCTGTCCTGGTCCTGGTGGAGGGAGGGGTCGGAGATGGGGCCAGGACCACGACAGGAGCACTCCCGCCACCTTGTGGGCAGACAGACACCTGTGAAAACAGTACCCCATCCTTCGGATGCGGGCGGTAATAACAAAAGGCGAATGGCACCTCATCAACAAATTAATACCAGTGTCTTTTCATGTTTTGTGTGATGTTCTGAAAAAAGTTGAAATCTTAATTGCTGTTGATATCATCGCCATTCTATATGCTTGCCTTGCATGTTTTGTTGCTTACATTAAGAATCATACGCTAAACCTGCCTGAAAAAAGACCACAAGACAAATTACAGTATAAAATGGCTTGCTTTCAATTTTTGTCTATACCTCACAAAAGGTACTTTACTGCACATAAACATTCTACAAGAACATTTACATTATAAATTGCTCATGCTAAAATGTCTACTGTGATCAACAAAAGTGAGAGAAAGCAGCTTTAGGTGAAAAATAAGCTGTAGTTTTGAATTCCATGGACATTTCTGAAAAGCGGTCAATTTTTGTTTGTCATTTGTTGACCGACTAAATATTGCCTGCACCACAGGTCATATTCAGTATGGGACGCGGACTTGCTTCCAGTTGTTTACAGTCCAATATGGACCACTGGTCAGTATGCATGTGGAAGTAAAAGGAATATTGAGTCCTTGGCCAAATACCTAACAATAAGTCATACTGCTTTCAGGTGCAACAATATATCTAAATATTTTAATTGCCAAATATTAGCTGATAGATTTGTATTAAACTTGAAAAATTGAAAGAACTCAATGTGCCATTTTTCCTATTGATATTCTATTATTGGTCATGAGGTCAGAATACTTTTGTCAGGCACTAGGGTCCACATCCCATACTGAATACGACCTGTGTGCACACCCTAATTCATGTAAGGACTTTCGGCTGTGGAATATGATTTGTATTCCTGTCCTGATCACAACTGATCTCCTAAACCCGACACTATTTGCACAGGAGAATAAACAATTGGACCAAATAGAGAGGAGAACTGAAACTATGGTGTCATTCATTGTTGCAAGTAATAGTTTCAGACGACAAGGGAATCCTAATCTTATCGTTGATACAAGACTACGAGCGAGCAATGAATCCTTATGGCAACATTAATTTCAAGTGATTGAGACTTAGAATAGTGCAGCTGGGGAATGTATCGTTGTTTATATCATACAAATGGATATTAAAGTCTTTTATTTTTCCAACATAAGATTTTGGAAACTTTCATCCAATAGTTTGTTTCCAGTCTTTTTCCAAAAAATTACGCATCTTTCTGCGCGTATTTGAGTAAAATGTTATTGCATATTTCATAAACTTTCTCTTCTTTCCCCAGTTATTTTATACAATCGATGCCTTCAATACATCGAAACATACGGCAGTTGATCCATTGTTTTTTGAAAGTTTTCCTTACAGGAGAAATACTTCAATAGATATTGAAAGAGCAGTACAACGTAGTGCCAGTTTTATGTACATTTGTATGTCTGTCAATATTTCAAGTGGGTTCATTGCAGGATAGGTTTACCCTACAGTATGAGAATGTTACAAATTTTATAATCAATGTGGCGCATTGAAAGCGCTACAGTCATATTAACAGGTATTTTATGCGATGTAAAGTAGCCCCAGACTCCTATTAACAGCTTCAGTGATGTATTAATCAATGGTTTTTGAGCTGATGTACAGATATGGTTTTGAGAGACGGAAAGCTGAGATGGATATTGATTCCTTGAGGTATGTGCTATGGCTGTACGCGCTAACAGTGGCATTCATTCATTCACTCCTCGCCACAGCTGATACACAGTTGCTACAATAGACTTAACTTCATCTTAGCTGCAGTGGTGCATGCATCGATGTTAACATATATTTTGTCGAGTGCAACGTGTTTCAAGGTGACAATCTAACTGTACACTGAATTAAAAAATATGTGAATATCTCAATTCCGTTCTGTGTTACAAACACAACTTTCCAGTTCGCTTTTGACGCTCTTGATTGTGGTTAACAAAGAGGCACATGAAAAATAAGGAAATCTTTGAATGATTAAACTTCAATCAACATTGTGGTGCTTTTATGATTTCCCATAAAAAAGGATATGGATGGAAAAGTATAGAGGTTCTGAAATAAAAGCAATAATCTGTGATATCTGGACTGAAACATGAGTTTAAAGATGAATCTTCCATTGATCTGAGGAGAGTGCTGTTTGTATTCTGTAGCTGATCACAGCTGACACAGTCTGAACAGGACAGAAGAGTTGAGAGATGTTGTTCATTGGAGAACTGTGGTGTATGTGGATGTAGCAGCAAGTCATTTAACCCATTGATAGAACAGCCAAGGCTTTTCACTCAAAGTGCTTCTTCATGTTCCTGGTAGTGCATTCGCCACTTCAGCATTGGTTTGTTAACACTCACAGTTGGAAACGGGAGTAATTACCTGCTGCTATTATCTGGAATATTTACCGATGCAAAGTCACACTTCAAGAGTTGTTACACAATTATTGCAGAAAATATTAGGCGAGTGAGGAGCAGGAACTGGAAATAGTTGTATATTAAGCACAGAAATATTTTTGATGTGAGAAAGAAGTCGATGAATTAAAGGCGTAGGCTATGTCGCAAATTTAAGAAACATTTTTACACGACGTGTTTCAAAGTTGTTACGAACATGATTTTTGCTATACTCGCTGTGCTAAATTGAGTTACTCTCAAAATGGATCTTGGTCAAGAAGTGTTCGTTGTGAGCAGTTTCAATTGGAGAAAATAGAAAGGCTTGAAGTGACTGGTTGTTGCTGACAAAGTGAATAGAATTTTAGATTCCATCTTTGTAATTTCCACCTTCAAAGGAAATGATTGAAGTGTCTGACGATCATAAATCGCAACTTTTGGATTATACTCAAGATTAACATCCACAAGGAATCTACTTTCCGTACAATCCATTGAGCTCGTTTTAACGCACATTAATGTCACTCAAATTCAAATTTCCTCCATGTGACACATTAATGGATTTCTTTACGGGAAATTAGAACCATTAATATTTCAAGAAGGATTATTTAAATCATTGCTCAATTTTATTAAAGTACCATACACATGTGTTTCATAAGAACATGTTAACTGTGATTGTGATGACGGTTGATCAATTATTGAAGCTAATCGCACTTTGAACTAATTGCCTTTGGAAGTGTTTTAACATTAAATTATTGTTTCCTCTTTTACGAACATTTGAACGAATGGCAATTGATTGAGTCAATGAAATAGTACACCATATCAGTTCACCAATGAAACTTTCTTGGATTTGGCATTTTACTAAATCATTGTATTAAAAGGACGAACATGCATATAATAACATATTCTATTTACAGAACCTGGGAGACTTAACTTGCTTAACTTTCAGCCTCCATAAGGTCATGTCATGACTATTTATACTGCCCCTAATGGTCAGTTAGGACAAAACACACAGAGAAACAAAAAGTGCCTAGTCAACTGTGTACTTTATTGCAATTTAGATACAGCAACAGTGATGGTGATGTGGGTATAGATTATTGCATTTCAGCCCCACAAGGTTTATTGGATTTACTGTAAAGAGGCACATTGTTTGGAGTGAATTGTATAAACAATAGGGATAATGATTGATTTATGGAACTCATGCAACAGACAGAGCTCTGCAAACAGTATTTCAGAAATATGATCAATGGAACACATATTGTAACACACTCAGGAACACCTTACATTAATGATGTACACCTATCAATTGAAGTTCTGAGGAAAGAATCATAAATTACATCTCTTTTTGTGTTGCGATTTTATGAACGTGTGATATGAAAGAATTTGTGCAACAATGCTTCATACAATGTTAAATTTATCGGTGGTGGAATTCAATCGACAAAATAGATGGTTGTGAAATAATAACTTGCTTTATGGAACTAAAATTTATGCAATAATACAGGACTATAAATTTACGAGTGACAATTATACATGTTGCAAAATTAACAGGATTATCAAACTGCAGTCACTCGACGACAATCTTCAATATGTACCTCGAAGAATGTCATAAGCTAAAGAAAATGTAGCTGAGTTTTTCTTCAGTTGGATAATATTAACAGTACTTCACACCTTTGAGCATTATGGAAGAGGAATACGAAGATGAGGTAATTTTAATTTTTAATTTAGATTCTATTTTATACTTCAATTGATTGTGCGAAGAGGCAATTGGAGTATTATTTATATCTATGTTGTCGAAATGAAAATATGCAGGACAGTAGTGCAGCGGTATCTCCTCGTCTTAGCCATAATCAAACACAGAAAGTTCTGAATGAATCTCTACCATACAATGCATTATCTAATAATTAAGAAAGGAGCTAATATAACTGAGCCCGCAAGGAGTTCAACATAGTGTCAATATGAGCTAATTTTGTCAATGATTCTTATTTAGACAAAAAGTCAGTCAGGTCCTCAGATATGAGCATTACAATCTATATTTAGTAGATCCTGGGGACACAGGAACCCGCAGTCTGTAGACGTTGCCAAATTAAATGCAGTGTCATATGAAAACACGACCAGACGTTCAGAATGAAGACACGAAATCAAGATATTCACAACATTTTTGCTCACAAAGCAATGCATAAACAGCGTATAGATTAGCAGAAATATTGAAACAGTCAAGTTTATATTTTATTACTTTTAATTTGAATATTTCCATAAAAACAGGCCTAAACAAACAATATGCATACGATTACAAACGTTTGAAATAAAATTATTGCCTTACACAATAAAAAAATGTAAACAGTTTCAAGTAATTTGAAACAAACCTGTTTCCACTCGCTTTTTGTTGGTGACTGGCAGACTATGTGATTTACTGTTGGGTTTTTACTTCGCGTTTCTAGCCTATATGGAGGGGACACAAATGAGATTCAGTGTTCATGAGAAAAGGAGTGAGAAAATAAGAAATTTCGCATTGTTATTCATGGTACAGAACTCAGTAGGGGTGAGCTAACGTACATGAGATCTGCACAGCTGTCTTCAGTGACCATTTTTCCTTGACATATATCTATAGGAAAGGGCAACTCCCCTGCTAAACTTGGATCAGACTTCGAACGACAAGAGTGTGCAAATGTAATGGAAATTACAAAAGTTGCCCCAGTCAGGAAAAGATGAGCGTTTGTCGTTCAGGTTTAATTAATAACCAATCAGGATTCAAATTTGGTTTTTCTTTCAGTGTGAGCTATTATCATTACTCAACACGGATTGACAGATTTGTCACACGAGTCACCAAAGTAAAATTCTTCATTCGCTGATATTTGGTGACATGGTGAGATTTACCTCATCGGTTAGGGGCAGTTTTTTACCCAAAAAGCTAGCACTTTTTCCACGGGTGATGATGAATATTGTTTTGCGTGAGGTTGGTTTATGCAATATGAGATTGGGGGTCATTTAGATCAATCTATACCTATCTAGATCAAATTTTTCCAAGTCTAGATCTAAGTGTTCTAAGTCTTGATTTTATTTTTCCAAGTCTAGATCCAGATGTCATTTTTCTCAGTCTAGTTCAAGATCAAGATCAAAATCTAATTTTCTAAGTCTAGATTTGTATTTAGATCAAATTTTTCTGAGTTTAGATCTAAAACCACGTTTTTTAAATCTAGATCCAGATCAAAATCTAATATTTAATTGTGAGTCTGTATTTTTCAAGTCGGGATCGGGATCAAGATTCAATTTTTCTGATACATAAAACGTAAAAGACAACGAGTCACCGAAGTGGAATTCTGCACTCCTTGATATTTTATATTTTAGGCCGACCTTTTCAAAGAAATGATTTTGATATTACATTCCTGTTTTGATACTGGATTTAAAAACGTATTCTTCTCACTATTGCCACTCTCAACTACAAAATATTACTCTGTCGTTATCGACAGAGCAGCAGTTTATTGGTTCATCTCTTTATGATAATTGGGAAACAGTTGGTTGACATAATTACCACAGCGTTTAAGTCCGCTGTTTGATGATTAGTTTCTTTGATGTTCAATACAATATGATGATTCTGTGTTATCTGCTGACACATTGTGGCATGCCATAAAACGACGATGGAATTTCATGTAAAACGGTGATTCTTCGTGTGTCAGTGAAATAGGAATGAGAATTTGGGACTTTAGGCAACAATACCGACAGACGCTCGAGATAAAACTAATATGAATTTTCCATTACATTTGAGGAAATATCCTGGTAAGCCATTGTGCAAAAATAAACTGTTCTCTCCACACACGAAATCTTTATTGCATCTCTTTTCAATTGAGCACGCCATTTCAACATTGCAACGTTATCTAATTATTCTTGGTTTACGCAATTTCAGACATTTTTCAGACAGACCACATGTTGACACATTAACTACATTTACCGATTCAATCAGCTTCACCTTACAAAGTGTTAAATCATGTTAAACCCAGAGAACAAGCCTTACAATGATCTGGTCCAGCACAGCTGCGCAAAGTGCCACACAAATCAATGCAAAGAATTCTTGCCGACCAAATACATTGCGTGAAATGTATGATTTTAATCAATCTATTTGTCTTAAGGAAACCTGATACACATTACTTTCAAGATTCTGTAAGCTACCACACGAATCAATCTGGTTCACGCCCGCCAAATACATTGCGCAAAAATTACAGTTTGATTTTCTTTTCTTAAGAAGACTCTTGGGTATTGACGTTATGTCTGTGGCAAGTACTGACAGTGAAGAATTTCTGATTGGAGCTAATTACATAAACTCATAAACGAAGATACCAAAGAACATTGGTCAACCAATATTGGAATGACGTGAAAATTTAGTTCAGTCTAGAAGTTATTACCAGAAGATGGTTCAGTTAGATAATGTTGTAACTTCGAACAGACAAGACCAAACATCAAATCATACCTAGGTACCTTTTTCGAAGCGTCGTAGGAAGGGATGTGTTATTTAAATTCTTAATCAATGTTTGTGAATGCTATGAATTTCTTTGGAGATTTTTTAAATTGTGATTAGATTAGGATTATCGATTCAATATTGCTTTACACGAGTCACTTCTGAAGCTATTGGTGAGTCAGATAAACACCCTTCTAATCATGTACCATTTAATGACGCCAGATGAAAATTGTGCTGCGACTGAGACTCATGCACTTGTGTGCTGATACCCATTCCCATCAAAAGAAAGATACGTCAAACGCCTAAGCCTTGGTCTCAAATATCAAGACCTATTAGGCAAATTTTCCAACATATTCTAAAGTTAGAGTTGCTGTAAATCTGTATTATTTCTATGTCAAAACTACACTCTCAAGTACCGGCCTTAGTACAACATTGGCCTGTTTGCAACTGTTTCAGAATCAATGTGTAATATGTGACTTATTGTTTCTCTTTGCAGGTAAGTGAAATAATATCATACATCACTCGACCATTAAGTAAGTAGACTTTTATGGATTCAGAATTACTGACATTTCCCTTTGCAACATTTTAATCCAGTTCTTGTGTCATTTTGATTTATGCAGTTTTCATGATTAAATGAATTGGCTCGTGAATTGTATGTGACGGCTTAACATGTTTTGTCAATCGGTTTTATTGCTGGTAGAACATCCAATTCAATCGTTTTAATCATGATATATCATAGTCACTTTGAAAGAAATATATGATGAATGGCCTTGTCCAATTTAGAGATTGGTCCTCTTCATCTGCTGGTTTATCTGGAATATTTCCCCTTTTCACTGTCTAGAAAACTTGAAGATGCCTATTCTTGTGAAAAAACTTTAAAGAAAAACAATCTCCGAAAGTTGGATCTTTCAACAAGATCATAACGAGGTACCCACAAACTGGGGCTCAAGCTCAAGATGGTCCCCGCACATTCGTCATCCCTTTCTTACACCATCCTCCTCGGCATATGGAACCTTGGGATTTTGTCATTTTTGAACTCAGAAACAAAAGTTGGAATGAAGATCAATAACTCCTCCCAGCAGCCATGTTGGATTTGCAGTATACAGACCAAACGAAGTCCATCACAATATGGTCTCCCAGCGAATAAATCTTATCGATACGATACGGGGGTCATAAAATGATAATTGTGTTGGAGATGGAGACAACATCCCCTGTTCTAGACATGACTCTAATCGTCACCACTCTATCACATCGTGCTGCCGTACAACGGTGTCTACAGTTAGATGGATGACTGTGATTCCCTTGGGATTAAAGCAGTGTAAACTCAATCCTCGCAAATGCCTATAGTAATCCTTATCACCAAACTGCGTACCACGACCGCTTACATAATTTATATCTCAGATTTACACAGGCTATTTACAGTTCCAGCAATTTGAATAAAGTGTTTGTGTTTACTATCTAATGAACCATAACAAGTTAGAAACTGTAACAAATAAAAGTGGCCCATTATTCGTTGAAACAGTAATATCAAATGTAAGATCAAATTCTGCTGAGCTAGATTATACATTCTGTAGCATTTTTCTGTGTTTCAGTATTAGTAGTTACATTTATTGTAGAACTATCTCTTGGAGGTAAGATGTAAAACATTTGAAGTGAAACGGTTCTTTGCCTTTTCTCATTGCAAATCACGCATGTTTTGTCATCCAATCCGTTACTGTTTCTTTCTGTGACTGTGAATGAGAAATCAGGCAAAGTATCTATTCTAGTTTTGACGTCACGCTTATGACGCTTTTTGTTATTGAACCTGATGCTATTTTTTATTTCCTTTAATCTTTGACATGTAAGCTGCTGCTGATTGTTCATTGATGTCCCAGTGCTGACGGGGATTATCATTTAATTAGTTATCATTTGCAAGCGATCCATAAATGCCACGGTTCACATTATTTATACTTGGTCTCGTAATGATCATCCAGGGATACCGGGTCTACTGGACTGTGACGCTGATCAGCTTACTTTCCCACAACGGCTTCACAATGGGATATTCTGTACACAGCAAAGAGCAGACGCACTGGTTGTGAGCCACCAGATTCCTACTTTTGTTGGGTCTAGTGATATTACTTTTGCGATTTCACTGATGAAGTTCACCTGACTGCTTCAGTGATTGCACGGATACTACTGGTATCTAGGATTAGACACCGAGAGCGAAACGAGTTAAAAGGTGTAACACAGAATATGGATTAAATTCCCGTACTCTGGATTTTATATTGTTAGACTAACTGGAGTGTAAAGTTCGTCGTACTGGAAATATACTCACCCCTGAAAAAAACGGGAACACAATTTTAATTTTGACCGGTTGTGAATTGTGGAAAAATATTTGTTCTTTTGCAATAAAAATTGCTAAATTTTGAACATAGATACAAAATATTTTAGCAGTGAGCTCATGTTTTATTGCCACAACAAACACTACATTTAAAATTAGAACTAAGTCAAACAAACATTTTACTGATTTTAAATTAACGTCAGCTCTACTTGGCTGGCATATTTGACAAACAATCGATTCCTAAAAATTCAAATGGAAAGAGTTTTTTTCTGTAATTCGGATGCAGACGGGTTATTTATGCGTTGAATAGAAATGCTTATCCCGTGGATGATTGATTAATAATGGATGTTTAATATCCATTATGTATGTCCAGGAATCAACCAGCCATACATTGACACACTGGCATTGATCTTTACATGCCTACAAAATAAACAGAGAGCACTGTTGATTTTTCAAAGGTAAATGAGCACCGTTTCATATTGCGTTATGCTGTCAAATAGGTCTCATGCAAATTCTGTTGTAACAAGAGATACAAGGATTATTCTGATATTTCTCAGTAAATGGTGATTATGCATTCTACGTTTCTATTTTAAGAATCATTACAACGTTGACAATGCAAACCGTTTCCTTGCATGTCAGCTGAAACCGTCTGAAATTTGAATATTATTGTGATACAAGGATAGGAAGACAGGGCGTGTCCTCTTATCAGCTCATTGAAAAGTAAAACATAATTAGTTCTACAAATAATCCTCTAACAGCAAGAACCTCTAGTGAACCGAGAGAAATTGGTCAAAGGAGCATCACGACTCTAGTGATTGGTTTGATTCCGAATATTCTCATAAACAAAGACAATTTGGACATTGGACTTAAAAGAGTGAAGGGAGACACAACCTGCATGAAAGGCGACAATGCCAAAATAAGTTGTATGTTCTAACTCGGTTTTAAGTGTACAATCCGTCTCCATGGATGAAGAGGATGAGGACCTCACTGAATACGAGGTAAACATTTAGCATCACTGTTCAAAAGTCAACTTTGTAGTAAGTTACCTGTAGAAATTTGTTTTTACAACAGATGGAATTCGTCTGTAGCTGCCTAAAAGTAAAAGTTTGTTTCTGACATGACCGATCAGTTTTGGGAATCTATGTGCTTTTTCTTTTGGTTTATTGGTGTTCAGATCCAGAACACAGTTACAATTTCTGTTGCAACACATATTGTGCTGACATTTCAATTCAGAAGGGATTTTCAGATACACTGATGACTTTGAGTATTTAGCATAAACAAATAGAATTATCCGATATTTTATTCAGGTTAATCACTGTTCAAAAATCTAAGAGGCAATTCAAATCATTCCCTTTGTCAAGGTGAATGCACTCACTGGACTTTCAGTATCAACATCCAGTTCAACCAGCTCACAAGTTTCTGTTATCTCAGTCTGGATGGGATAGACACATTCTCATTGAAATTAGGTTTCAATCTCCTGGAAAGAGTTTGATTCGGTTATGGGTCGAGCTCGAAGCACCACAAATGGACACAGCAAAGGCTGGTCCATTGGGAGGTAGATATTCCTGTAAATACAAGAGTTACAGCCATGTTCCGTGTATCCATGCTTTGGTATTTTACGAAGTTTGCACTATTGAAAACATGTATAATGTCAAAAAATAGTACCTTTATCTTGGTTCGATTTATCTTTTTTGTAATACAGATTGGGCAAGATAACAGATCCTAATCAGGTGAATATCACAATAATTCGCAGAAGCCACCTATTTATGTATAAACCTATTTGTATTGTCAAAGAGATATCGACCTTGTAGAGTACGATTGTTGCGTGTTTGGTCCATGAGTCAAACAGTTGTTAACGATGAGATTTAGTCACACTCAGGTCGAGGACATTGATACAAGCTCCCTCCCTGAGGATAAATTGTGTCAATAACGCTAGTATAGACTTTGCAAATATGAATAATTTGTACTTAATATTAACCCCAATTTGCTTTTAAAGGGGCTCCGTATTTCCTATCAATCAATATAGACCTGTTGTTTATTAAATATAAGCATCCCAGACGCATTGTCTTTCATTTTGCGATACTTACAAAAGTTGTTTTATGTTTCTTGTTGTTTGTTTCGTGAAGAGCTAAAGGAACTGAATTACGTTGTTACAGATCCTGGCATACCAGCTGTTATCTACAGAACACAATGCTCACATTCTGATATCGACAGGTCTGTGAGTCCTGGGAGCTTGTTTAGTATTCTGGATGTAAATCCCAAATGAGGATTCTAACCGCTGGATTGCGACTCTTTCCCACTGACTGGACCATTCGGTTATCAACGGAGTTTCACAATTGTTAAAGTGCCACACTTCCTTTTTGCTGGCAGTGATAATACCAAAGACACATCAAGAATCTAGTTGATCTAGTTACTTTAAAGCTGTCAAATAATATCCAGGAATGTTGTGTAAATACTATAATAAGAGGAAAAGTCCCTTTCATGGAGTTTTTCTCCGCTCACGTTATCAGAAGGTCTCCTGTCAATTGACCCTTTTACACCTAATCCACCTGGGATTATGTTCTTACAAAAAGGAGACTGTTATTGGCTGTGGTAGAATTCTGGGATAAAAATTACTTTCTGCATCGTGTAGTTTGGCAGATTATTGCAACTGGTCAACAGTCAGCAAGGGATTTTGGTTAGAGTTGTTAGTCGAACGTTGTGTAACCGAGACAATTGAACCATCGATGGAATATTATGTATTAACTTTCATACATAAAGCCATAAAGTTTTGTAATACCCTCCCAGACTATTGGACCATCCCCGCCCCCTCCCGTCACTGGGAGTAATGGACTCTCAAATGATTAGCATAAGACTTCGCAGTCCCAAAATAATATGCTATGAGAAATTATCGCCCCCAAAGACCAGTTATAGAATTCAGTAATCAGATATAATCTAGTCCATACTAGACTATATTGGAGGTGTCATTTTCAGTATTTTAAGAGCCTATGCGAAAATAGATCAAAGTCGAGCTAATAAATAATTTAAACGAAATGTGTGGCTGAAAATAGAAAGATATTTGTCTCGCTTCACAAAAACCATTATTGAATTTCGCCTTGATATTTACACATTATAAATGAGAATAACCGCTTTTAACTCTGCAAACTGTAAAATAGGCATTCCTAGAACTCTAAATACTTAATATAGGATCTATGATTTCGTTCTGAATTCGAATAAATCGTAAAGGGAAGTAATATGTAGAAAGTAGGCCAGTCCCATGGCTGTAATGAAGGGAGTAGTAACGTTCTAATCTTTTGTTTATGAAGCAGAACAGTAGGGTGTAATGTTGTACAGTTCAGTCACGTTCCACGGCAAATTCAACAATTACTCTCTTCTTGCGGTAACTATAGGAAATTTACATTCCACTTCTCACAATAGCTTTCGTTCTGAGGCGATAAGATATTCCCTATGCTCCAGCTCCTCAAATAATTTGGTCATAATTGGTGGCCCAATAACAAGTCACCTTCTTGCTTGGATTGGGTTTTTTGGCAAAATTGTCATGTTTCTGTCCCGTACTAGGTGTTCCCTTGGACATGGTCTTTGAAATTGAGTGGACCATTAATGTCAAAAAGTACTTGAGCAGCCCATTGCAACCATGACGTCAAAGGCAGTAAAATATATGGAAAGGTATCCACTGAATTCGATGTGTTAATGACTTCCAATACCATAGCCTAAAACGTAATCACTTACGTTTTTTTTAGTTAATAGTATGCTATGTTGTTCACACTACCCAACGGTACCATCGCTTACGTGTACCAATCGTGAGGATCTTTCTGTTGAAGCAGTACTAATCAGTACCATAGCGGAATAACCAGTGTCAGTACGCAAGGCACAGTAACCGTTCCGCAATGGTTTACTTTGTTAATGGAGTTCCGAGTGCTTCATTTTGATCACGTCTTTGTTCTGATTCAGTTTCCTGTTCTACTAATAAGAATTGATCTGTTTAAAATTTCTTGGTCTCACATCCAAAAAAAACAGTTATGCTTCTTGCAACCACTGATATATTTATTTTTATAATTTCACATAATATCTCTGAAATAAAATTTACACTGCCAATTCATTGGTAACAAGAATTGACCTTGACCTTTGAATGAACTTGAATATTTAAGTGAGTTTTAATAAAATACAAGCATATAGAAGTAAAAGTTAGGCAAAATATATAATTTTTTAATTTGACCTTGACCTTGATGCAATGACCTAGATACTCAAACTTGACCTAGATATTGTCAAGATGTATCTGTATACCAAAAATGAAATTCCTAGCTACAGCAGTTCAA
>JBCAUG010656558.1:0-13854 GCA_038406175.1 Haplosyllis leylae | reverse complement strand
CAACTGTATTAAAAAGTCAACAGCTAAAAACATTGTTCCTGTTGCAAAATGATTAGCAACAAACTGTTGATTTGTCAGCAGTAGAACTGATGCGTACACTGCAGAAATAATTCAGGAGACTTCCACGTCACCGAATTAGTACCATAAATGTTGTTTCGGGAGGCGCCTTTCTATGGCTTAGTATTTACTTCGGGCAGTCACTTCCTTGAAACTGATTACATTATATAATATTTGTAACCTACAAATTATCTGTTTCGCGAAATTGCTCTTCTCTTGGTAAAACCTGTAGTTTGCAAAGACAAAGAAACCCCTTTTCATTATCTAGGTATTTTATCCAAGCAAAACCAGAGGAAGGTAATTGCCACAATTTGTTAATCCACAACTGACCAGGTTTCTGTTGTAAACAGCAACATGATTATCTGCATTTAAATGACCGGTGCACTTAAGGTGAATATATTTAACCATAATTACCGCCCGGGTACGAAGTACGAGGGAAGGTAATATTTTCACTTTGTTTGTCTGTCCACAGGAGGGAAAGCGTGGGTACCTCAGTCTCTGGTCCCAGTTCCCATCTGGGGGTACCCCTGTCCTGGTCCTGGTCAGCAGGGGAGGGGTATGCCTGTCCTGGCCGGGGGGGGGAAGGGATGTACCCCAATCAGGACCAGCAAATGGGTATCCCCCCTCCCCGGACACAACACGCTATGGATACGATACGCCGCGGGCGTAGATACGCCTATTGCCGTCACGCAGGAGGACTCTTTTACTTGCACATATGTACATCTAGTCATAAATTGAAACTTTTCCCCACATATGTGCAAATATTTTGTGAAGGCACTGAGGGTAAATAATGTACCCCTGAACGTGATCAACCAACCCAACTGGAATCATTTATTCTTCCAAATCTCAATTTGACTCTACAAACTTTTATCGATCGCAATTGTAAGTAGTACAGTGTGTCGAATCTAATTAGAACTCCAAGATTAGTCACCATAATTTATTTAATTCCATGCCTATTTTTACATAACAATTGCCTGGGCAACTCCATAATTGATTCTCCAATAAATCAAATTACCACAGTACAACAATCAACGCTGATTATTCAATAATTACGCACATCTTAAGTTCTGTCCATCCATGAGGCTGATTCCACCTGTGCAAAATAGTATGCAGCGGCTATGTCTGTGAACAAGTAACAAAGAAATTCACCACTGATCATTATGTTCCTTCAAACGCGAACTGAACGGCTTGGCTAATGAATTCATGGAGTCACAAAGTCCTCGCCAAAGAATAATATGCATCAACATATTAGCTCGACTTGACATGAAACAATCTTTCATCAACTCCACTTATCTCTGAAAAATTAACAACACCTAAAAAGCCTTTTTACAGTAAAAACGGATGCAATAGCTTAACAAGATTTAGGCCCTCACTAATTGATGTGAAACCAATGAGTATTCGCGTTCAATTACTGCGCGACATGGTACACAGGACCTCCTGAGCATTAATCAGTCTTACTCTATTGTGTGAAAGCAGTTCATTAAACAAGATCCAGTAAAACTCTTCGTTGCTCTTCCAAACTTCCACAATCACTCAAAAGTGACTACTTTCATCGCAAAAAGTTTTGTTGAAAAGTATTTATTTGTGTTTAGTGCTCATTTATATAAGGATTTTGGGTACAGTATAGCGTTTCATTGACATTCAAAATGAGGACTTTTACAGTTCTGGTGTAATACCATCGAAACCCTTCAAGTTTAATTTAAAGATTATCTTTGTGACCCGTGTCTTCCTGGTGCTATGGTAACATCCTGGTTCCTCACACAAGAGGTAGTACGTTCAAATACAGTAATCCTTTCAATTATAAATATTTTTGTCATTAAATTTAATGAATTCAGTGAAAACATTTAGGGTCTGTGCAGTGTAATTTTATTCCCTTCATTGTGTTATTTACATGTATGGTAACATAGTGCCTATATTTTTCACTGCCGCAGTACACCGCCCATGATGTTCTAACATCAATGTACTGCATTGGTTTTATTGACATTGATGATATTTGTTGACCAACAGAAAAGCAATCACAAGTCAAATCCCTCAGTCGATGAATATCAGGGCTTTGGCAACATGCAAGTATCGAAAGTCAATCCACTTAAGCTTCCTTAGTCAACTGGAAATTATCATTTAAATTTAAACAAGGATGGAGAATTTCTGTCTATGTCTGGCATCAAACTAAAGCATGTAATTAAGAATTTTCTTTCCTCAGAACATTTCACCTGCTCACATTATTGAAGAGTTATTATGACCCAGGTGTACAAAATGTTAACAGCTTAAAACATTGCTCCAGCTATTAAAATGAAAAACAAAAAGAAAGTCCTCTTGCGCAAGAGGCGTACCGCCCGTGGCGTAGCATCACTCCCTCTCCTATCCGGGGTGTTCCCCTGTCCTGTCCAGGGGGTACCCCCTGTCATGTCTGGGGGGACACCACTGTCCTGTCTGGGGAATGGGATACCGCCTATCCTAGGATTTCACTGGGGTGCCCCACCCCCTGGGCAGGACACGGCAGTACCCCCCCCCCCAGGAGAGAACCTGGTACCAGAGACCAGGGGGTACACTGGAAAAGACCTGAGACAAGAGGCCGGGGTACCCCCCTAAACAGACATACACCTGTGAAAGCATATACTCCCGTCGTACTATGTACGCGATTGGCAACAAAAACTGTTATATAATGCAGCTAATTCTGTCGCACAGAAGCGTTTAAGTTTAGTAAATGGCAAATTATCGAAGACATTGCCTTTGGTACATTACTGGAAATGAACAAAAAGTCACCCATCTAATCATCTAAGCGGACACTTCACAATGTTATTTTATTCATAGACACCCCGACAATACATGGAACAACAATGACCATTCTGATGTCTCAGACCAAAATTTTCACAGTATGTGGTCTGAAGCAATTAATACTAGATGCTGACCATCACAAAGACAGGATAATTTTGGTGAGGTCCTCAACAGGACTAAACAGTCTTGTTGGGCAAAATGTCCTTCCTCAAATTGAAGAGTATTGTTACAATGGCTCTCTCCATGCAGTATGTAGTTTGACGTAAATTTTAACTTCTTTATTAATAAATAATTAAACCTTATCTGATACACTCATAATGTGTATTAGAATAGAAACCACCACCTTGGCAACAACCTAGACGTCCTCTTTGATGATGGTTGATAAGCAAGTATAAGCAACCCATCTACCTACCATCACAGTGATTAGCAATTATGCACATACTGTTTTATGTTAAACTTTTTCCTTTGAGCAGCAATTTAACAATATTCTGCAAATCATTTATCCACAATCAACTGTTCCACCAAAAGTCATAATTTTGAGAAATTGGGAGTACCTGGCAGTTCCAGAGTTGAAGAAGGTAGAGGAATGCAAAAGTTATTTGATATGATAAAGTTTATTCCAGTAATAAATAATCACATAAAGTTAAAGTTTAAATGCCTATTATATCATAGTCACACGGCTACTCATTATGGCTGTCAACTGCTGACTATAAATATGATTTTAAGTGAATAGATAGATGGGATAAGCCTTCCTGACACCATCAATTAGTGGGTCCCTCAAACCCCAAAATGTTTCTCATCTGAAACAAATACTTATGTAATTTATAATTGATTTATTGGTTGCAGATCCTAGAATAGAAATTTGGAAATTTTAGACTATTTGAATTATCATGTACTTAGATATGTAATTAGATATGTGCCAATTCATCAAAATCAAAGATCAGCAGATTTGACTCATGTAGTATACGTTAAATTAATCTTATGAGGATCCTCAAAAGTATAATTGCTGTCATGTGTAGTCCAAATGTTGACATTTTGAACAAATAAAAATGATTATGTGCCATTTTACTTTCAATGCACAGCAATCCAAGTTCAGCTGATATGGTCCACCTCACTTATTAATACTGACATGTTCAAACTCATCTGGGACCTTTGAACATGTATTTTGCCATGTAGAGCCCTAATTTTAAAATTTTGGAACATTAACAATATTATGGACTATTATGAACTTGTGGACATTATGGACGTCTGGTGATATCTGCCTTGGGTATGCACACTTTGTGACCTAAAATCAATAGACTCCTAATATTAATAAGCAAAGATTAGCAGCCAGCATTGGTTCCCATATTTTTTTCAAGCAGTAGTAAAAGTCAAACTCTGTGCACATTGTGTCACTGACTCATTCTCTAACCATTTGAGTTAGACTTTGCTAAACATCTTAACTGAGGTAAGAAACTGACCAAATAGTAGCAGGCTAGATGATCTTTCACAGCTACAATAAACTGTCTCCTTGTAACAGATATCTTCTTTTATTAAATATTTGACGCCAAGGACACAACAAAAGTCATGTCATCAAATGACTTCAACACATAATGTTGGAGTTTGTTGGATGCAAGAGACGTTTCAGGTGGGGAAGACAAAGATATTTATAAATGTGGATTTCGATGGCACCAAGATTCACAACAATCACAATGCTAAACCACAGGGATGATTTCCTTCATCATACCATTAAATTGTCCTGATTGCAAATTGCTTTTGTACAAATATCCCTCAGACCTCTCAGAAAGAGATGTGTGAGAAATATATAATTTCATCCTATGAATCCTGACAAAATGTTTTACAATCAAAAACATCTCATTCCCAGTTCTGGTAGCCTCCTAACCATTTTACTGTGAAATTTCACAAGACTTCACCAAATAGCAATATTCCATTTAAAAATCAAAGCTGTTTGCAATATTTCCGCAAAAAAAAGAACTTGAAAGCAGAATGAAGGAAATTAAAATATAACTTAAAAATATTTTTCGACTTTTCCCAGTACTTCAAATACAAATGATTGCTTGATGATTCTTCATCTGTCATCCGTACATCTTTCTACTAATTTTACATTTTTTATAAAATGCAAGATCCAAATCACTATATATTAATTCCACAGATGGTTCATTGTAAAGGGGAAAAATATCAATTGAAATAAAATATTATAAAACAAAACTTCTTTTTGGAACACCAAAAGGGTATTAGGAGATTTTATAACAGGTTTCAAATTGAAGAATAGTAGTCTTAAAATTAAATTGTAAAAGTAATTCATCTTTGTTATCTTTTTAAGGAGCAAAAGAAATATTGACAGTCAAAAACTTTGGTTACTACACTGTTTTCATTTATTGGAAAATATTATGACCCTTCTAGAGGACTTTCGTTGTCTTCCCTATGTTTAAATTACAAAAAAGTTTAGGATATAAAACTAGAAGTATTAAAAAAAATCACATCTTGTTCACCTTAGTATTCAACCAGTGATAATCCAAAATGCTCAAAGTGATGATGTGGCTTGCCATTGTGTTGACGGTTGTCATACAGAATTTTTATGCGACGCAGGTAATTCAACCAAACTCAAAAATTGTTTGAGCAAAAATCTGTCACTAAAATCCCTTAAGTAAATTTCAACAAAAAATGGATTGAATTCAAATGGAACAATGTCTGGCACAAGCTGATGATTTCCTATCCATCAGTTGAAAATAGTTGAAATGTGCAGAATTTGTGGTATCTGGTATTTGCATAATTTGTTGTTTGCTGTTCAGTACGTGAAATGGCAAGTTAGACATTGAAGATGGCCAAGCAAATAGGTAAATATAGTGAAACAAAGTTTGCACTTTATGTTTAGCACAAGCTAATTATTTTATGCCCACCAGTTGTTTATTTCTTAAATAATCTGTTTTAATGGGCAAGGAGTCCTCAGCTGCTGATAGGCACAAATCACAAACTTTTTTCACTATTTTTACATATTTTTATCTTGAAATATTTCCCATGCAAAAATAATGTCTCACATATTTGGCACTAGAACAAGCACAAATTATTTAGTGCTATTTAAAACAAATATCTTAAATGCCAGATACCTTCACTTCTGTATTTTTCAACGAAGTTTATATAACTGATGGGTATGAAGTCATTTGCAAAAAGACACAAAGTTGGGATTGTTGGCACTTCTGCCAATTCTGTGTTCCAATATGAGCAACATTCAGTGTGTAAATAAAATACATTTAACTGGGATATTACCTTTAGTTTGAAAATAAACTGGCCAAGTAAAAGTATGTGAATTAAGTAATTTTAGTTTAACACTATAAAATAAATCTACAGATGATTATAATGGACCATTTTGGTGCCATAAAACTTCAAGTCTTGATAAGAAAAATTATACAGACAGATAAGAAAAAGTAGTTTCTTTTGTGACAATGAAATAACAAAATTAAATAAAGAAATAAGACAAGTGTAGTAATAAAATGCACACCAGAATATGGTTTGAAATAATCTTTTATGTGTAATTTTTGGTGGACATATGTCTTTTGCGGGCCACTGATACCCCTGTTTTGTACTTTTAGTAGCATCTGCCCTGAGCTTCAAAGCCAAGGTGGATTGCTTCCTTGCACACTTTCTTGGCTACCTGCTATTTCTCGGATTCACCACTGGTGCGACACCTGCCAACCTCTTGACAGCCAGAAATGCCAGCCGGTCATGTTTCCTACATGCTGGTCTGAAATCATTAGAACCTGAGAAGGTTGAATGTAGACAGATCTAACTACTTTGACTTCAGTCGTCTAAAATTATTTACCAAGACGACAAATAACAAACACTGTAAATAGCATGACACTAAAGTTTTGGTAAATACTTCGATTTGATGTAAAATTAAGCTGAATATTATGAAACTAGACCAGTTGCTAATTTGATGTTATTTGGTACTGCAACAGTAATGTTGCTAAATGAATAGTTGTTGTGATATTTTGAATCATCTGATACTACAGATGATGACAATAATGCTAATATTGGCATTTTAAGATAATTACAAAAAAAAACTGGATGCAAATTCAAACCGTGAAATGATCATTGTCTAACAATTTTGCACAGGAACCGTCGTTTCAAGAGAGGCTGCACCTAAGTGAATTCGAACCACCACTTAACTATGAAGAAGCCGAAGCAAAATGTGCTAAAATGGGCAAAGAGTGAGTACACCTCAGACTGCAACTCCAAAAAGCTTTTACTTACTGCAAACTTTCCAACATTTCAATTCTTCTTCTTAAAAATTTGGTTAATTAGATACATTATTACCATGGTAATTTTTTTCTTAAATTTGTGATAAGAAGGTTCTACGTATATTAAACATTCTAGTCACTCTGTTTTTCAGTTTTATTACCATCACGGAACAAGATGAGCTGGACGTGCTTAAAAACGCTCTTGATCGTAAAGAATCGTACGTCATTGGCTTAAAGAATAAGGCCAACACCGAAGGGCTATTGGCGGACATAACAGACTTCAGTGAAGGTAAAAATGTTGAGAAATCATTGCGAGAATCACTGTTGAAAAATCACAGCGCCTGAGTGGCCGAATGGCAACCGCATCCAGCTAAGACCCGGGCGGCATGGGTTTGAATCCGAGTGCTGATACTGAGTGCCCCAACTCCTTAAAAGGCCAAGTGTGTGCCATCATGTCTGTGTGATTGGTACACACAAAAGAACATGTGTGGATCATTGGAGCATGCCCGAACACCATTAACCATCATACTTCTACTGTTCCATAATGTGTGTTATGTAAAAATATATAATGTAATAAACACGCAAGGCAAGAATGGTAAAAAAAGGCTCTACCCCACATAACTAGGTAGGCCTGTGATCTGGGAGGGGTGGCGTTCCCTCATGAAGGAATGACACGGAAGTTGGATGCCTGAGCAATAGTGTGCAACATTGTAAAGCACATCTGATAACGATAAAGGCAAAATGTTTTGTCGCCAGAAAAGGGTACAGAGACTCAAACCCTAACTTTAGTGTAGATGGAAAGCCCAAAACAAGAGTTATGGATCTAAGAATGAACTGTTTGTACAAACAAAAAAAAAACAAAAACGCAAATTCGCGCCTGAGATAATGTTAATGATTACGTCAACAATTTAAGAGTGCACCATTATCTTTTTAGCCACATCATGCGGCTCGATTTTGTACTTCTGACAATTCCAATATTCCAGATGGAAGTTTCTGCGTAGGATTAGTCAAATTTCCGCAATTCGACTTAGAAGGCCTGTATGCTGGGGATTGCTATGATCCCACCCCGTTGAATGTTGCTAGTGCTTAAGAAAGAAAACATTTGTTTCCAATTGTATTGAATAAAATATTATATTATCAACAACCAACCCTTGTTTCATTTCAAGTATCCTAAGCATTAATCAGTCTCAATATATTCTGAATTGTCACTGAATGGTAAATGTTTTCACTGAAAAAGGTTTTAATAAGAAGACGAAATGCCTGGAAAGATGAGGCTGTAAATTTCCACAGGTCGTTCAATAAATGTGATAAGACATATATTTGATCTATTATATTTTAATTTGGTCTACATCAGCGGCATTGTTGCGTTTTCTCACAACTGGTTTTCAATTATATTGGTTCTCACAATTAAATATTAAAAAGGTCTTGACATTATTATCTTTTCAAACTAAAGGCAATTTTTTGTGCTGAATTTATTTTGCTCTTTCCTACGTAAGCCGCCTTCGTTGACAATGTTGCCAACTTCGTATGATTTAGGGAAAACTCGAGTGAGTCTGAACTAATTATCATTGTTTTGTCTTAAACGGGACATCAATAACCATTTCTTACTTTACGATGAAGCCATCAAATAAAAGCTGAAACCGGCGAAGAGTAAGTAACCGTTATATGGAAAACACAAAATATTTTCTGCCTGCAACTAACCTACAAACCGTAAAATCAGTTCTTCAATACTATTTGATCAATTTCAGTACTAGACCTTCAAGGATGGTCTACTTTGATATGGTACAGACTCCTACTTCATTTACATGGTCAGAATGAAACGACCAATAGACATGAGAGACTTTCAGGAAGATCAAAAATTATCAAATCATTGTTATTTATGTAAATGTACATGTTAAACACTCACTTGTAAAAATTAAAACCCTATTGATTCATTCACAGTTTAAACCTGGTTATCGAAAACAATGGTGGCTTTGAAATCTAGGGCAGATATCACCAGAAGTCCGAAAGGAGCACCAGTGGCCGCTAAAAGAAAGTCATAATATCCTCCCAAAAAATTTTGGGCAACTTAACATGGTGCGAGATGGTTTTTCGACTGATGCTAGTACGTGTAATACTATCGATGTCATCAATTGCACAGCAATTCATCTTATCTGAAGGCACAACATCTTGCCAATTCGTTTTGTTGATAATTTAGTAAAAACTTGATTGACATATTCCAGAGCAACCCTGGCGTGCGTACAAATTAAAGGCTTTTGTGGCGTTTAAAATTGTTTCTCCTTTAACCGCTTAATTACTATAATTACTATGTTGATTATTTTTTGTTCATTTTCGTTGTGATCGCCAAAAACAATAAACGGGCATATATATGATTGGTAACCACCATCACCACAACTCCCCCCCCCCCCATCCGTGCCTTGGGGCCTCCAGTAGGAGAAATGTTGAGTGATGATTTTGTTTCTTGTGACTAACTCGTTTCCTTGGATCAAACTGATTGGTGATTTCTTTCATGTATTTACAAAATCCTCTTTTTTTCCTTTGAGATTTGTTGTACAAATTTGCAGAGAAGCTGACCACCGAATCAATGAACGCGGCAGGTGTTCGCTGATTAATGAAGTCTGCCTGGGGTACATCTCCCTTTTTTAAATGAATTAACACGGCAAAATGAATGATTGTGATTTTAGCCTTCTGTACGAATGAAGAACTATTGAACAACGCGATCCATCTGCAAAACGTTCTCGCAATCGCATCTTTCTATTTGATTCCCTAAACTCCTAAGTGGATTGAGATTTCGTTGAAATTTTACCCGTCATTTAGAATAATTTATATGTCGAGAAGAATTCTTGAATCGAAATAAATTACAAATCAATATTACAGGAACTACAAGTCTATACTGTACAATGACACAGTTTCAAAGAATGTCTGCCTAATTTGCTGATCTAGAAAAACTAATTGGCAAAAAGATACTAGTGCCCAAATTACCTCTTTAATATAAATATATCTTCAGATCTTCAATAAAACCTTGGGGTGAAATTGTGTTCTTTGCAAAAAAAATTCTAACTCAAGCAATAAAGCAGTTTCGATGATACAATTCTGAAGCTTTACACAAGGTACTCAGAACTCATCCCCTGCAAGAGTTCAAAGACAACCGATGCCTAGAATTCTATGAAATTGAATTAACCAAGCACCTGTAGGTTGGCTATGCATTAAATTCTCTGGTGATTTGGGAGATTCAAGGTGACCTCCCGAGCGGAAACAATACTCTCGAAAGGCTCAGTCCAGAACATTTCGGTAGCATATATTGCATGGTGTTTTGTCGATTCCGTGTAGATGATCTGTCATCGAAATCTTGTAATGTGATTTCGTTAAGTAAGCTATAATTGTCCACTAGTATCGATTTATGATAGTAATGTTTACTCTGTGAAGTAGAGGTTTCTGAAACTAGATCTATGTTTGAAAGATTCTATCTAGACACAGGAAATTAAAAGTCATAAGTTGCTATGCAGTAGCGATAGATTGGAAGAACAGTAAAGATTAATCTACTTGGGACAAATAATCCTCATTGAAAAATGCATTTTCGTTTACCAACTGTCAGACATTTGGACAACTGTTTTGAATTGAATAATAAAAGTACTGGCTGTTACTTTTGAATGAGCAATGCTCTGCACATTGCGGCTTATAAGCTTCGACATTGAACGAAACCAAAGACTAATTTGCCCCTTCGTGTTAAGAAGATTTCAAATAAATGATTTTGTCTTTTTTGTCTATTTTGGTGAAGTACATTTATATTTATTGCAAATAAAAATTTGCAAACACTTAAAGCGGACACGTAACTTCCATTCCTCTAGTATTTGATGAAAGTGCTGACTAGTTCACAGTTCTGTGTTTGTGTAAACCACTTGGAATGGAAAAGAGTCACTCTTAGTTGCTTTCATGTTACATGAAAAGATATTAAACATTCACTGGATTCATTTTTGTTACATCAGCAAGCCATGCCTCTGCTTCAAAGAGTTAATGTTCAAGAAAAATATCTTATCACAGAACTTGTTGAAGGTTGGCTCATGTGACTTCATCAAAGTGAGCTTATGAAATGTGACTTGTCTGTTGTCAATTGTTCTCGTTCTCACTGTTTTAAAGAAATATAGACTCAATTTTATGGACAAGTTAACCTAAGTTTGCTATGTCTGCACATCAAATATTATCTAGATCTTTGTATGTGAAATAGTTAACAATAAAACTAATTGTGCAGTTTTTTTTCACCTGCCTAGCTTCGGTTACTTGTGATTAGTCGATATTCCTTGAGTATGCAAGATATTAATAGTTTCTACTTTCAGCCAAATTGAAACTTCCACCTTTATTTTGTTTAAATTCCCTTGCCAACCATATTTGCCTCGATAAAATGTGATCATTTTCATCGATGTTAAACAAATGTTCATGGGGAGTGCAATAAAGGAGTGCAATCTCAACTCATGAACAATAATTTACTTCAATTTGCATAGAAAAATTCCCATATTTTGGGCCAAAAACCATCTCTAAACCAATTAATATCCATCTAGACAAAGCTCGTGTAGACATCGAACTGTCATTTGAATGGATGAAACAAACTAGACTTAGAGAGACTGAAGGACTGATGACAGCAGTACAAGATCACGCATTAAACAACAGATACTACAGTAAACATATTATCACTACTGACCAATGTGAAAAAATGTTCTATTTGAAATCGGTAATTATTTTTTGCTGTTTATATACTTTCTTTATATGTAGTTATAAGAGGAAGACGTCTTCGAAGTGTTCTTTTTGTGTTTTGCTGAACATGGAACTTGTGTCAAAGAATGCACAGGCATGCTCCAAAACAAGGAAAATATTAATTCTAATCAGAGTAAGCATTACCTGTTTGCTCGGGCCTGAGGTATGACAGCGAATTTTATTTCATGACAAACTGTGGTTTTTGTACATGCTGTGAATTTTTGTGACTGAGAACTACACATGCAGCTGCAATTCTAGACATTCCCTGAAGTTTATCCGTCAATAATTTAGCAACTTATTTCTTGTCCTTATCGTTGTTTTGAATAAAAAGCACAAAAAGAAGTTGATAGGATTTTCAAAAACGTTAGGAAAGGGTCATTTAAATTCCGCACGAATGTAAAAGAGGAGGTTCGTCCGTCGTCAAGGATAAAAATTGACGCGCAGACTGAAATATGGGCTATTTGATGTTTTGTCAATGATGGCTATTTATTCCTTACCATGTTTCAAAGTTCCTATCAAGTTCTTACTAATTCCTGCAGAAACGCACACAATCTAACACAGTTGTGATTAGGGAGAACAAACAGAAGCCTTTGATTTATGTTTTGGGAGAACTGGCACGTGTGAGATCAATTGTACTCTTGTAAGATGTCTTCTTACGGTTTATCACAAAAAGGATGAAATTACCACATTATTGCAGAAAAAAATCCTCTGGGTCTCATTTACAGGGGAGAGTCAATCTCCGTAAAGAATATTCCCTGATCCATCATAAAATATCCATTGACCTCTACTTTGGAAAATCAGTTCTTGGATAGAAGTTTTCGCCAATGAATGTGTCGCAGCAGGTGCATGTGGATATTCATTCTGTTCACAGGATTGAGGTAGGTTATGCTGGTAATGGCGGTTTCCTTACTGCGACTACTACAGCCATTTGTACCAGAAGTGAAAACAGTTGTCCAACAAAGGTACAAAACGAGTTACAAAACTGGTTTGCGAAACAGTATTTACTTTTTAATCTTAACAGTTCTGATGACAAGGGAGATAAACAAGATTTTTTTATTGTTTTCTTGACAAAATACTCTCGACTCTATATGTTCTGTGCAAATCAATCTGGTAAATGGGTAGATTTAAAGTGCAGACTTGCGATTTGCATGCCAAGTGTGCCAACATACAATCGATCAAATATGTTGCACTGATTGCTCAGGTCCATGCTTGATTACAAAAACGATTGAAGAATATGGAAATGGAAAATGGAATTTTTCTACAAATCACTTTGTTTCTCAGTGACTTTCAACTGGACATTGATCCCAAATTACAAATGTTGCGAGTCCACCAATGCCTGTGTTGGAATGAGTCTAAACAGGAACGTGTGGCATGTAGAATGATTATCCTTCCTTGTATGGCAAATTGACCCAGAGATACTGGTCTGTTACATACAAGAAATGACTTCTTGAGGGCGATGTCTCTGATTCCACCTAAAATCTTGATCAAAATCAAGGTAATTTTGCTATTTTTGTGTCTTTTATAAAATTTACCAAAGTGTATAACTTTTTTTTTTGTTTTTTTTTGTAAATTTTTGGAGGACACATGTCCTTTTCCGAGGCCACTGATACCCCTGTTTTGGACTTCTGGTGACATCTGCCCTGGGTTTCAAAGCCAGGGTGGATACCTCACTTGTGTGCTTCCCTGCTTGTGCACGATGGATTCCCACCTGCCAACCTCTTGACAGCCAGCATTGTGGCCAGTCGCATTCCCTAAATGCTACATTTGTAGCAGAGGTAGGATGTCAGGATTCAATCAGGAGACCTCCCACACACACCCTGGAGGAACATTACAAATTTCAGATGAAAACGGAGATATCACTAATTTCTGACTTTCTGATTACCATGTACGTCTATGGGGATTTCAGCTTTTCAATGGTGGAGACTTTACTGGTGAAATTACAAATGTAATTCTTCAATTAATAATTGTATATTAGTGTTCTGAGCCGAGTGACATTGCCATATTTCAAGTTTTCAATTTATATATAGGTTAAAAA
>JBCAUG010656447.1:0-13854 GCA_038406175.1 Haplosyllis leylae | reverse complement strand
CACCATCCCAGTAACAAACTCCCGAGTAAATTCAGTGTCTGACCAAGTCCTGATGTAAAAGAACTAGGAGCAGAAACTGTCAAGTTCAATACAATAAACCAAGTAACTGTAATATTGGTGACATTAATTAAGGACTTCCAGAGAGAGTGGAAAGGAAATCTCAAAGGAAACTTTGAAGTAAATTTTGAGACTGGGCCTGTTTTGGGAGAAGACCCCTTTTGTTGTTAATATTTTTCAGTCCTCCAAAAAGCCTTAATTTGTGAAAAACCCGGATGCAGTTAAGGGTTGGTGTAGAGATTTGAATCCTATCACTGACTGCTACAAAATTTAGAATATCTAAAATTGAAAACGGCCAATCGGGTGATTTATTCCCTAATTCTGATTGAGCGCTTCCCGAGGTGTGTACCAGACAAAAAGACCATTTAACAGGACCAAAAAACCATGATTCAGCCTTTGAGGCGACTCTGCCAGCACCACGAAATATTATAACATTTTGTTACATTTCTACTGGGGAGTTGAAAGATTCTGTAATGATTTAGCAATCATTGCGTTTCACAAGACCATCAGGGTCGGGGGATTCAGTTCCGTTCGCCGTTCCGACCAATCAGCCAAAAGGTCACACACCACTAACATTAAAGTTTTCTCTAAACGGCTTTCACTGAATTCAGGGAATTCAATCGAGTTTTCCCGTATCACACAAAGTTGGCAATAGTGTCAACTTTGTGTTATCAATTCAAATGCCATTACTTTCGTCTCATCTAAGTAAATTTCCTACAAATGTCTAAAAATATAGAAATATAGAATATGTAACTAAATTCTAGTAAATTAGCCACTGTAAATAATTTAATGTTGAATTTAAATACATTTAAATCCAATACAAAGTTGACAATATTGCCAACTTTGTGTGATACGGGAAAACTCGAATGAATCGTGACAAAGTTCAAAAAAGGTCTGGTTACCAAAGGTAGTACCCAACTGGCAACAAATACGTTACCAGTGGTAATAATACTAAGAGCATTTCCATTACTACTTCCAGTTTGATGTCTATTGATACTCACCACATTGACTAGTTACTAAACGAGGGATTGTAATGGAAATGTCTTTTTTACACAGGAAGGAATATATCTGTTGTGAGATATGGACTGTCTCTGGTAACCATACTACTTTTGGATTTAGTCAAGATTCACTAAATTCAATGAATTCAGCGAAAGCCATTTGGAGAAAACTCAAATGATGATTGGTTGGAACGGGAATAAAAGAGGGAAATGGTTCTGCAGAATAGATTGCAAAAACTACAGAACAAAATTCATTTTCTTTGAAGTTAAACTGTTTGAAAAAGACACTGCAATGAAATTATTTTGTCAAATCTAATCTAAATTGCTGCGGCTGTAAAGAATCATTTTCAAAATATTGTAACACAAGACAGTCCTCCTGCGTGACCGCAAGACGCGTACCACCAGCCGCGTATCCTGTCCGTGGCATGTCGTGTCCAGGGTGGGGTACCTCAGTACTGGTCCTGGCCAGGGGGATGGGGTGGGTGTAGGGTACCCCTGTACTGGTTATGGCCAGGGGATGGGTGAGGGTACCGATTTCCTGGTCCTGGCAGGTGGTGGGGGTACCCCTGTTCTTTTCCTGGCCAGGGAGTACCCATGTGCTGGTCCTGATTGGGTGCCCCCTCCCTCTACACCTGGATCGGACCTGGGACCAGAGACTGGGGTATCCCTTCCCCAAGAAAGGACTTGGGACCAGAGACCAGGGACCAGTGAGCTGGGTACCCCGCTACCCCCAGGTAGACGGACAAACAAAGTGAAAACATTACCCTCCCTCGTACTTTGTATGCGGGCGGTAATAACTTTGGTTACCAAAATAATTCTAATATTATGATCAGCTTCCGATTTGGCATTTCCATTCTTCTTTTTCGACATTTACTACACTGTTGCTAAAGAAACTTAAGTGCAACCAAAAGTATGTTTCATTCCTGCTTATGAACAATAATGGTGTTTGACTCAACTTTGATCCCCAAAGTACCTGTGCCCATAAAATATATCCTCTAGCAAAACTAATATGACAATTCGTCTGCATGTGGTCCTAACAGCTTAGCTACGAAACGTCATGTCCTGTTTGACAAGCGGAATCTAAGTTGCCAAGATATTTGACATTCATGGGGCCTACCTCTTGTCTGAGATGCAAGATGAAAATATATCCTAAACGTATGAACAGATGGAAGCAAATTGGCAAGGACCTAATAGATTCAGCTTTGCTGAGGACATGACAGATTACGGCGGGAAATCACATATGACTGACTGTCTGAAAGATTACAGACTGAATGAAGGGGAACATTAAGCGCATTTGTTTCTATGTGGAAAATCCACACTGTATTTACATTAACTTTAAGTGGAAAACGACATTATTTCCAGATTAAAAAGCTGCGACAATAATGTAAATCCTCTCGTGTCCCAAAGAGCCAATCGGTGTCTCCGTCTGCTCACATTTAGATTAGTTCTGTCAATTTGCTACACGTACGTCTGGTTCCAGCTCTCCAGTGGGACGGCTGGTTGCTTAGTCTTGTGTCAGCCAACTTCTGATCTCAGTAGCCTTTTACACTCACACGTCTGGCATTCGATCGTCCTTCCTTCATAGGTTGTCTTGAAAAATAGCTTCCTGAATAATGGTCCACTTTCAATCTGTTTGCACTATTGCAATTGTCTCAGTCTACTCTTTTCATTTCTGTCGACATTAGACACACACATATATTTATTTGAACCATTTTTTATGATTCTCATGACATTATACATATGTTTAATGAATGTAACGGTTGCAATAAATGGATAGAGGAGACTAAGACAATTCCAATGGTGCAAGCAGATTGACAATCAGGCCATTCTTAAGGAAGTTATGGCCATTTTTTTGTTCAAATGTCATGAGTGTTGAGAGTAATAAAGAAAGGCCCTTTGAAATTGCCCCAGTTACATGTCATAAGTGCCAAGAGTAAAAGCAACAACAAAGTTTGTTTGAGTTCATTTGTTGATATTTATATCATGACAGTCGAGAGTAAGAAATATTGTCTTAGGTAGAACAATTAATAAACATAAAAGGATGCTAAAAGTGACTTCATTTTCTAATTCGAAGTAGGTCTGAGTCTAATCTGAGTCTAAGAAATAAACTGAAATAAGTCCTCATCCAAAGTCTTAAATCAAAGTAAATTCTAATTCAAAGTTTATTGGAAAGTTTGAATTACAAGACATATTTTAGTTTGAAATTACACCTCATTCAAAGGAAAACCTTGCTGCAGAATCATTTCAAATTAACAATGCCCAACCTGCAAATGCAAATCAAACTAGTGATAGTCAATAATCATAATAAATCTAAATGAGCAATGGTTCAATTCAACATGGCTAGTTCTTTAGCATTTATTACTGTAGGATATATTGAATTCACTGTTTCTCATTTATATTGATTACTATTGTTGACTACCACTAGTTTGAATTGCATTTAACTAATTTACTAAATTTGCTAAATGACCAAACCTAACATTAAGGGAAAACTTGATGAAATTTAGGGTAATTTTTTTGCCCTGGCAATGAAGATTTACTGACTTTGGCACATCTTATCAGTAACAGATCCAGGATTTGGTCAAGGGAGGCCCCAGAAAATTTTCCTGAGATTTTGCTGATGTAGTAAAGCAAACTCAGGCAAGTGAAGTGAGCCAATATTGGCCGGGTCCAGGGCCCACCTTAGGGCTCTGGAAGCTCTTGCATTTTTAACTATCAAGTATGCATTCTCCTACTTTTCCTGGTACATTTTTCTCACATTTTATAACTTATATTTG
Source organism: Haplosyllis leylae (assembly GCA_038406175.1). Classification (NCBI taxonomy): domain Eukaryota; kingdom Metazoa; phylum Annelida; class Polychaeta; order Phyllodocida; family Syllidae; genus Haplosyllis; species Haplosyllis leylae. The sequence goes on along the minus strand of JBCAUG010656447.1, from coordinate 10,025 downwards.
TGTAAATATATTACAAAATATCTATTTCAATACAAAAAATTCTGGCCATTTTTCCAAATGCCTTTTACCTTTGTTTAATATGAGAAATAAAGGGTGTTATTTATGGTTTATTTTGCAGATATATTATCCTCTGTAAGCCAGGGGCCTGGAGCCCACTTAGGTTCTGTTACATTTTTAACTTCAAAATATGTATCTTCCTACTGTTCTGAGCACTTTTTTTGAAATTTTAAAGTACTTCAATCGAGTTTTCCCTAATGTAGAACACTCTGCGAATGTTGTCAGAACTGTATTGGTTGAATATACTATTGGATCATTTGTTGAATTAAATTTTTGTAAAAGATCTGCCAAAGATTGTGGCAAAGAATTTACAACATTTTGGTAAAATAATATTGAACATATTGTAAATATTTATCAAATATTTGGCAAAGTTTTATTTAAACATTAATGATCCCTTGCCTGTTTTACCATGCAATGAGCAAGATTTTGGTCATGAAAACATAGTCAATACTTACTTGTTTTACCAAGTGTACACAGTGCTTGACATTTTCTATTTTGGAGACTAGTCAGAGAATGCAGAGAAGTCATGACACCTTAGCTTCAGATATTTCTGCCTAAAACTGGTGTCTTGGATGATAACTGGATCATTACCAAATCTTTGGCAAATCTTTGCCAAATCTTCAACAAAAATTTAATGTGTGAAGCTAAAGTGTCATAACTCTTCTGCATTGGCAGACTGGTTTCCAAAACAGACAATGTCATTCACCTTGAACACTTGGTAAAACAAGTAAGTGTTGACTATGTTTTCATGACCAACATCTTACTTACTGCCTGGTAAAACAGGCAAGGGATCATTTATGGTCAAATAAAATATTTACTGGTGTTCAGTATTATTTTACCAAAACCTTGCGAATTCTTCACCAAATCTTTGGCAGATCTTTGAATGATCTACTTTAGGGAAAACTCAAATGTTAGAATATTTATTAATTCTTGAACATTTTTGAGGTAATAATGTGAGCAAAAACACTTACTTTAATCTTTACAGAAAAGATAGGCTATGGCTTGAGTTATTATAATGTAGAAATATGCACATAAGAAAAAACATGATATGAAATGATGGGCAAAGTGAAACTAGACGAAATTGTAATATAATGTTTATGCTAAGCAAAGCAAGGCTGAAAATTTTCTGAAAAAATTGTTTGGCTCTTAAATTGTATGCTGGGGCCTCCAAATCCGGGGGTCAGGGGGTGGGCGGCCCCCTTTTACACTAAGTCCGTGACAGTCTACCCCAGATAAATTCATCACGACACTAACGATTGAGAAAACAGAAGTTCCATGGTTTATCTCATGAGTATTAAAATCTATTGTTCTGCCAGAAATTTAGGAAAAAATTATTTTAATGAGAGGAATATGAAAGTCAACACGTTTCCTTCTCCTCTTAAATCATAGGGGAAACTTATCAGTTACCAATTTGACCCACATATAGCTACATTCCTCTCGATAAAAAAACAGTTCTTGATAGCAAAAAAATTAGATTTTACAGGTTGGACACAGTTAATTCGAAATGATTCCGCAGCCAGTTTTTCCTTCAAGTGAAGTGGAATTTGTATTAAATTAAGGGCTGTAATTCAAACTTTTCAATAAACTTCGAATTAGAATTCATTTCAATTTAATACTTCAAATTATGAACTTTTGATTAATCTTTGGATTAGCACTTACTTTGGATTATCTGTTTCAATTAAACTGTGACCTAATTCAGATTACAAAATAATATCCTTTCATGTAATAGCATTCTTTCATGTACTTTTGTGGTTGTCCAACATTATAAACAAACATATACAATGAAATATGTCAAAGTGTGTTCTTTTTGTTCAACATATTCTTTGATTTATACTTAAAACTACTTTCTCATGAAGCTACATCATATCATCCTCTAATACAGTGGCATGTAATTCAAAACCATCTCTTGCATTGACTGCTAGTAAAACACAGCTGTATAAATAATCAAATGTGTTGGTTTTGTGGATGGCTTCAGTCTTATAAATAAACCCTTGACTTCAAAGTAAATGAACATATAAATGTCTGTTTTCTTCTTCTTGCATCAACAGCTATATTCAATTACTATGCATTCAGAAGTGTTGTAACTTGTCTGACCTGCCCAACATGAAGTAAAAAGGACTACTTTAATATAAATGCTCATAACTTCCTTAATAATGGTCTGATTTTCAATCCCCTTGCACTGTTGGAATTGTCTCAGTCTCCTCTATGCATTTATGCACTATGTTTGACATGTTCAACCTTATGTTCAATTTCTATGCATTTAGAAGTGTCCCAAATTGTCTGACATGAAGCAAAAGGGACTGTTAACATAAATGCCCATTATGCTGACTGTATAGAGGTCAGCATGGCAGCCGAGCCTTTTTGATCCATGTAGCTGTAGACATGTTCGCAAGCATTGGTGGAGGTTCGGGCCAGGCTTGAACCCATGACTGTCTGTGCCATGAGCACAGTGCTGTAATGCCCATAACTTCCTTAATAAGGTCTGATTTTCAATCTGCTTGCACTGTTGGAATTGTCTCGGTCTCCTCTGTGCATTCATGTGCTATGTTTGACATATTTGACCTTATATTCAATATCTATGCATTCAGAAGTGTCCTAACTGGTCTGACCTGTCCTACATGAAGCAAAAGGGACTGTTAACATACATGCCCCCATAACTTCCTTAATAATAGTCCAATTTTCAATCTGCTTGCACTGTTGGAATTGTCTCAGTCTCCTCTATGCCTTTATGGCCTATGTTTGACCTTATATTCAATTTCTATGCATTCAGAAGTGTCCTAACTTGTCTGACCTGTCTGACTTGAAGCAAAAGGGACTGTTAACATAAATGCTTATTATTTTGCAATACGACCTGTTCTAATTTGTTTGACAATTTCGACATTATATCCACAGTACAGTAAAATGAATGCTCCAATTAACCCAATATTGTGAGTGTCAGCAGAACAAAGAAACTACATGATAGGACGCTATCTGCATGAAAGAACTCTTTACATTTTATATTCAATTCAAAGTTTTTGAATAAAGACTTACTTTGATTTAACCCTTTGAATTACACTAAATTTCTAATTAAGTTCCCTTAAAATTTGATTTACAGTCACTTCAATTCAGGATAGGCTTGAAATGTTTGAATGAAGTGGAAATTCAAACTAACCATGTTCGAATTAACAGTACATTTTAACATTGAAAAGATAGGAATTTGGCAAAGATTTTGGAAAAAATTTGAATTAAGTGGAACTTCGGATTAACTATGTTAGAATTAGCCGTGTCCGACCTGTAATACCCATGTGATGCTAATTTTTGTCGAAAATATCAATTATATTCTTTCCCAATGTGTATAATATGGGACAAAAATTATTTTTAAACTGTTTTACCCACTTTAAAGTAAATATATAGTAATGGGAAACAGTTGTCTGCCTTTTCAATATGGCCACAATAGGGAAGTAAGACATGGGGATGGACAGCACAGGACGAACGGACGAATACCAGGTGTGACTAACATCAACAAGCTGAGAATCGATGAAAATTCAAAGAGAACTCATGACGCATGAACATCGTTCCCTGACAAGGGAAATCATTTCGTGTCATACGGTTTCAACTTGGCACGGTTACCTGGTGGAACTCATGCTGATCACGAAAGCTCCAGGTCTACATTTCAAGACGTCCTGGCGCATGGCTGTCGGTTTCTGTATCGTACTCATGCTCAGGAGATCTTCAGTTTGATGTAAGATTATTTACCTGGATTGCGTGAACAATTGAAATAAACTTGCAGCATACTGGCAGGAAATCCTTCATGTAATATGCACTAGTAAGGACGCGAATATTAAATTTAGTACCCTGGTTTTCGACCATACTGTGTATCCACAAAGGAACATCCCTTGGGTGCTCATTAGCTATCGGACTTTCATCTTTTTCATGAGATGTTTTACAGGCAGATAAAAGCAAAGCTGAAAAGCTTCAAAAGTAACCTTACCGTGTTACTATCAATTGTTGATCCACAAATCATTTTACCTTCTCATGAGATGTCAAACACACAGATATATTGTCAATTGTCCTACTATTTTTGCAGACAAATGGACTTGCTTCGACCTAATAGCCGTCTATCATGCCCTTTTATCTTCGCTTTGTACAATTATATTGGAATAAAATTGTACATCTCTTCAGGAAATGGTGCTCTGGATCCATGTTTTCGCAAGACTGACACTGGGTTTGTTAAAAAAAAGAATGTTTTTGTCTTTGCAGTTGTCTATTTATTATTAGGTACTCAAAGACATAACAACTGATTGCTTTAAAAGAACAACTTGCCTATTGTATCAATACCATGGTTTCATAATTAAAGTACTAATTCCATTGGATTCCCTACCATTCGCTCACGGGAATAGATCGCACAACACAGCGATCCACTGTTGTAATAAGCATCCTGGTCATACATTAGTTCACAAGGATGGGACCTTAACCATGCTATTAATTAAGTTTACAATATGTCCACATTTTTCTTTCTATTCAATGCGATTTATTACAAACTCTGTTAACGATAAAATATTTTCCGCACATGCTACTGGGTTCGATTCAATTCCTCAATGTAAAGTTACTTTACCATAAAGTGGTTCCTCGTTCAGAATTTGTAGACTACCTACGCATTTCGTAACCATCAAAACCACATTCCCAAAGCATCAAAGAACCAACACTTAAATTTTTACATGAAAGCTTTGTAACTATGCCCATGTATATTACGCAGCTTCCTACGCCAAATCATATTTCGTTTCTCTTTAAAGTTGATACTACATAAGGGACGATGTTGTGGTACACGACTCCATTTATGAATGCAATATTGTTGGAGATTTCCTGTTTGTTGCTTCAGCATCATCAAGTGTACATAGGTGATAAAAGCTGTGCAGACAGCTGGACGGCATAAATGTTACATGAGAACTGCTCTTATGGCCTGACATTAAACCTCCTTAAACTGCTTTACTGGGAAAACAGTGTCAGTTGAACAAGCGGAATCACCTTTAGTGATGAGAGGTCAGCTAACACCCCCTGCAAAAAGGTGAAAATTTCTTAATTCTTGCAGTGAAATGATAACAATTCTCTTTCCAAAGTTTTCAAATATTGCACAATAAGATAGTGTGGTAAATACCATACCTCTGCTGCAGAAAACGACTGCACTTGCATCAGATTAGTTTTCCGGAATGAAAATATTGCCATGGTCAGAACTGCAAGAGAAATTTGCCCTTACATTAATTATATTGGTTCAATCATATTATATACTTTAATTTTGGTTCGAACCGTTTTCTTCAGAAACCTCTTCTTACCAGGAAGTATCAACAGTGAGTTGTACGCCAGAATTCTGTCCCAAAGAAGTAACACTTGATCACTTGACAAATAGCCCGAAAATGCTCTAACCAACCACTTGAATGCTATTTTTAACCTGTCAAAGGCACACGCAACAGACTTGTAAGTTGTTCTCAATGACTATTTCATAATAACTTGAATTTAAAAGGTACCAGATCACAATTGGTAATCATTGATTATACGACAACAGGTTAGATCTACTTACGGCTGAACTCCAACGCTTCTCAGATGATAAAAAAGATGTGGCTCGTGGGTTTGCAGCAAATTCTCAAAATGTGCACACAAAGAAACAATACCCTGAAATAAAGCACACATTTTAATTCCGTGATTTTGCCTTTATTGGTTGGGTCTATGTCTACAAAAAGTGACACTTTCTCATTAGATTCTGGACATGTGAAGATAAATCAGATGATCCAAAGTATTAGTGCGTTAAATTGCAAATTATTAAGGCGTGAACTCATGTCCGCAAACTGGAGTTATGTCTGGGTTTTTTACCTGAGGATGGGATGACATGATGTGCAGGTGACAGAAGTAGCGGACGTACATCTCCCGAAACACATAGTACAAAGTAACAGGATCGTTGTAGATGTAACAGAGAGGAGCAACTGAAGAGAGAAAACGCAGTGAACTTGAAGAGAAGGCAAAGAATGGCATCATTAGGTTTCTTCCACAATGAGTTCTTTTGCACAAGTTATATAGTGGAAAAGTCTGCTCTCTAAAGGTCACCTAGTCGTGAAGAGAAACATTATGACTTTTACCATGAAAATATACGCACACATACTTTCCCTAGGAAAACCTATTAATGCATTATCTCTGCATCAGTCCTCAATTTGATTGGAAGTCTGACCCTAGAACGACCACTTATCTTTTTGTCGTGACAAGCTTTCCACATTGAAACATATTGCCTCAATGATAACCTGCCTTCATGAAACTGCATAAAATGAGGCTTCCACACAGACTTTCATCGTGGTCAGATTTAATGCGTAATGTAATAATTGTTTGTTCCAAGTCAAATGCATTAACCTAAAAAAGGGATGAATCAGACGCAGATAGTGGACTCACCATACATTGTAAAGCCATGAAAAGGGATGACCCCATTAGGCGGATAACTGACTGCAAAATCCTCTACGCCGAGTTTGCCTCGTATGTAGGACTTGGGTGGTGTGGCGCTTGTTTCCAACACATGCCTTAACACGTATGTATCCCGAGAGAACGGTAGTAATACCTATTGACGATAAGAAAACCGTATTTATTTTACCTGGGAAACCCATGAATAATTTGTTGCTTCAAATGGACATCTATTATCAAGTCGTTGAGTAATTTACTTAGCAGCTATTAATATGTTTGGGACCGGCTTTGTTGGACTCACTTGGCGTAGATATTTCCCCACCTCTTTACTCAGAATGACTTGCTGCACAAAGAGCCGTAATTACTTTTTCTCTCCATAGGAATCACTAAATACATGGTTGGCCCACGCAAAATTGAGCTTTTCCACTGTGCAGCAAGCCTGTTTTTATGGGACAACAGTTTCGATATTTGATACACACTGGCTTAACCTAAAAGACTAAACTAAGTAAGTAAATAAGTCTCCTCCAGTGGTTTTGCCTTTATATTTCAGCTAAGTACCTGATAGAGATAATCTTCAAATACAAAGTACTGGTCATCGTTTGCTGCTGTCAACTTTACGTCCTATAAATAAAAGCAATTAGGGAACCTGACATAAACATTGTAAACCAAAGATACAGTAATATGTCGACTTAGATTTTGAGCAAATCGACTCGGAACAAGAAATCGCTTTACTGACATCTGTCTTCTACGATAAATTTAACAATACCTTGTACACAAGACTATCCACTAATAAATCGTGATGTATCACATTGGCTTTCAGTTGCTCGTAGTACAGTATATCCTATAATAAATTTTTGCCATTAAGCTCTACTGAATCGTGTCCTCATTATATTTCATTTTTGTGTAATGAATCTTGACTATTATTTTCAAAAGGGAAAGTAAGTTTGTCAATACATCAGTAAAACACTTAACTGTGGTCAACTGCAATGTATTCTAATAGTTATTGGACCATGGCATGTTTATAGGGAGACTAAATGACACTTATATTTTGATACAAATGTAAATTAAAATTGGAAGTATGTGTGATTACTCATTACTTGGCTGGTGAATATTGCTGAAACGTTCACCGATATCTCAAAACATTATGTGTATGTTATCTAGAACTACCAAAACACGTCCATCGTATTTGTAACAAGTACCAAATTTTGATGCAAATAAGACAGCCTCGCATTAACATTACGAAGCAATACCGACCACGGCCCCAGTCCTTATCATGCTAGACCAGACTTTGCCAGGAAAGGAAGGGGATGGCAGAGGGGGGATGGGGTGAATTAATTGGTTGGGATACCCACCCCCTCTCTCCCCCAGACCAGACCTAACTGGATTTGTGAGGGCGTGGGTCACTTGGTTAGGGTACCCACCCTCCCCAAACCAGATCCAGCAAGGGGAAGGTGGAGTGATAGGTTACTTGGTTAGGGTACCCACCCCTTCCCCCTGGACCTGCCTGGAAAGGACCTGGATAGGACATACCCTCGCCATTTCCCCCTGAACAGAATCACAGACACCGGTTAAAACATTACCTTCCCTCGCACTACGTACGTGGTCGGTAATTATTGGTGGATGATGAACAGTTGCATTCTGTTATTTAGCGGTCAAATTTGAACCGTGGGCCTACTGGGGTTTTAAAACAAATCACTGCTTCAAAAACACGTGTGGAAGGATCGGCGGTTGTAAACTTAGCTTAATGAAGCAGTAAGTTTCAACTAAATATTTCACGTTTCTTCAAGTCCCAGTAGACAATGATAGGTCACCTCGCTAATTGGTTTAGGCTCAATGAAGACAAACTTTGTACCCGGATTCTACCGAAATTTCCCCTTTGTGTTAAATATCTGTACTTATTGCGCATGGCAAAAGGGGATTTACAACATCGTCTCTGTGTTAATACAAACTGTCAGTAACTACTGGGTAATTTTACTAAATATTCAATCTAGTTTTTCCGTTTTTCTTTTGCTAAATTTGTAAAATTATTTTAAATATGGGTTTTCCTTTTTAATAAATACAGGTATGAATTATGTACCTGTGTCAATTTGGAAATACATACCTGTGCACAACATTTCCATATACCATTACTAAATACTACTTGTATCACATAATTACAAATACTGGTAGCAAAATAATTTAGCAAATTCAGCAAATTTAAGATGAAATTTTAAAACGGAAAGACTCAACTGTGTCGGCAGGGCCGACACGAGTTAATATATTCACAGAACACAGATACTGCAATAGAAACCAGAGACATGGTATCCATCACTCATACTTCCAAAAGTTGCCGGTACTCAGTGGCAAGAAAAGTAGGCAAATGAAGACTTCCAAAAGTTGGCGGTACTCAGTGGCAAGAAAAGTAGGCAAATGAAGTAAACGAGCCGACATGGGATAATCCAGCACTTCCTCAGGTGGTCAGGAATAGGAAATTATTGCCCGACACATATCATATATTTTTTCGGTACTTACTTTGTCTTTTCGCTTGCTTTGCAACTTGTATTTCTTCAAGTACTTTACTTTCAAACATTTAGCATGTGATTCCTTTCGCAGATGCGAGGCAAACAAATTTCTAAGACATTCTGTCATTCTCAAAGGACCGTTTGACTTGAGAAAAGTTTGAAAATCGTTCCTTTCAAAGTACATGCCAGACAGTAATATTTTCAAAAACTTACAATGTCGTCCACACTGACATTCAAAATCTGTGTCCATATTTTTGCTCTGTAGCTCAGTGGTACACCTTTCTTCGCGTATTCCTGTGCAAGTGGTGAGTGACTTAGTCCTAAAACTTTAAGAAAAAAAAAACAACACTGCAAATTACTGTTCCTAAATGGTTAAATTTTTCTTGCTTTGCAAATTATGATAACAGTTCAAAAGAAAACACGACCGTAGCCCAGGTTGATTCCTCCTTATGACACCTAAGAAAACTAAAAGCAGATTCCAGGGGTATGGATTCGAGATAAGGAGTTTTTTTTATGTTTTCGCAAAACCGTTGAAACAATTTAAAACTGTAATCTGTGTCATAATCGACAGCCTTAAGCAGTAAACAATTACCTTCTGAAAAGCAAGAGTCCGCCAAAGATTTTATTCACAGGTGAACAATGTTCAAACATCTTCAATATCACAGGAATTCGAAAAGCCAGCAAAGCTTGTTTTGTTTCATTGTGTTAATTATCTGTTATTATTGATGCGTTACTCTAATTTAGCGCAACTAATGGAACATTTCAGGACCAAACGGAAAGAATTGGCCAAAAGTCAACCTTTACGAGCCACCGATAATCAAAAAATAGCCCTGTGACGGGCTGAGGTGGTTTAAGTTGAATGTGTCAAAAAGATGTCAATTGCCAAAATAATCAAACACCTGGACTATGGAGGAGGTTCACAAAAAAATAAATTGACACAAGGAGGTTCACACATATTTATGTCAATTTTGACGGCAGATATGAAGGTCATCAAAATTGGTGAAAAATACTTTCTATGGACATTTTGAGGGTTTTTGGTGAGCATCATAT
>JBCAUG010656336.1:0-13855 GCA_038406175.1 Haplosyllis leylae | reverse complement strand
CAGTAATTATAATGTAAATTCACTTGCAATTTGTACAGTAAATGTTTCTACAGTAAAAGTGATGATTGTGACTGTAACACCTAATTTATTGTAATTGCAGGGTTTTTGTGGAGACTTTCATTTTAGTGCTAGAATTGTCAACTATGCTGAATATTTGCTGAATAGATAATAAAGTGTTCAAAAATGAAGTCTGGTGCTTTTCCTACAGCTCTGACCCCCTCAAGTTGAGGGGTTCATCCTACTATAAATTACCCAAAATGTGGCCCAGTGCATCAAAAGACACCCATGAACAACTGCTGTCACCCCCTGCAGATGGAATCTACATGCTCCTGCAGCTGGCACCTCTGAGGAGGTAACCGAGTGGAAGAAGAGGCAAAGTGACTAAAGACCCAAAACAGCAAAAGAGTTAATATTGGTGGCAGACTTTGGCGCCCAATGTGGGGCCACATGGGTAAAATTGCTGTGGCTGGCACCTCTGAGGAGGTAACCGAGTGGAAGAAGACGCAAAGTGACTAAAGACCCAAAACAGTAAAAGAGTTAATATTGGTGACAACAACAATCTACATTACCCCAGTAAACTCAATTATTAATCCTATATTCATTACTTTTGTTAATACAATAGATAATGCCTAGCCGATTGGTACTTCTAATTCTGTGTTCAGTAAAATGTAACCAACATGATTTAAATGCCTTATTTCTTAAAAATGTCTTTGTGGTAAGGTGTTATTGCAGTTCTATTTAAAAATAATAACAGAATGAACAAACATCTGCAAATATTTAGAACTTGAACTTCTTTCCTGCACAGGTTTAAAGACCTCAGTGCTGGGGCTCTCTGTGTGTGATATTATGTTTAAGGGTTGTTGTCTTTTTGCAAATTTCCTATGGTAGACCACTGACTTTGTAGATGTAGTTTTTATTTTTATTTTATATTTTGATGCTGGTGGATATTTTTATACCCCTGTTGGTTCAAATTTGTTCATTTCTATGCAGTTTTTGGGAACATTTACCAAAATAATAGGCTGGCGCCCCCTCCTTTGGAGTTGGCGCCCCTTCTGTGCAAAATCTTGGATTCACCACTGACCTGTAATCCTCCTTGACCTCATTGGTGACATGTGTAAAACGACGTCATGGCAGCATGCTGTGTGAACAAATTCCAACCAATGACTGCAGGTTAAAGTAGGCCTGCCTAATTATCATAAAACTGCCAAAGGCTTGGATCGTACTTGGCGACGATGGTCACCTGGTACGGATCATGTGCAAGACTAAATCAGTTGGTCAAGTTGTATCACCTCTATTGCTTGTACATGTGAAAGACAGTGCATTTGGAGGGAGATCTTGGAGGGAATACAACTTGATCAGCTGATGTAGAGTTACATAACCCGTGCCATGGTAAGCATCATCACCAAGTACGACCTTGGGTGTTAACAACCCTCCCCCGGACAGGATGTTACAAAACCCTCGAAGTAACCAACAAGGTTACATTTGTTACATTTATTCTGCAGAAAGATTTGGTAATTTAACAGCTGATTTAATTCCCATAAGACCAATTATAGATTTTGAGTAAATGCAAGTGAAATCATACAGTAATAATAAAAGGATTAAAATTAATGAGTTGTGTTATTTGTACAATGAATTTAAGTTAATTGTTCACATACTCTACAGCAATGTGCAGACGTTTGTTTGTAAATAAAAAATAAAGCTCCACAGTGAAAAAGTAAAAAAGATACAGAGATGGCAAGTCAAAGAAAGGTGCACAATTGTTTCATTTTCATTTCTCATGCCTGAGAAACTTACTTTTCTGAATTACTTTTTTCTGGCATTCTATATGATTAGCTGCCATTCTATCAAAATTTTCTGGATACAAAAAGTACAGATGGACATCTTTATACTTCACATAAATATGTCATCAGACTTTTCTGGTAAATCTACCCAGTTTTAGTCTCTTTTTAAATAATAAAAAAGCCCTTTTAAAAAAGATAAGATTGTTGTGCATTCTTAGAGATGGGAGAGGAATTCTTTCCGAATGAAATACTTCATTCCTTGGTATTTTGTATCAAAGCACAGGTGTAATATCTCTCATTAATATTACTTCTTTGTGTAGATGTTTTGTTTCACAAACACAATCAGAAATATTTACTGTTGTATGTTTCAGTATGTTTCTTTATTTTTTCCACCTTTTGACATTGTGTTTAAAAATTAATAAGAAAATCAATGACAAAGTTACCTTCAGTTTCATATGAACTGTATGAACTGTTTTCCATTTTCTAATAAGTAAAACTATTTGGGATCTTACATGCTGATGTTAATAGCTGTAGAGATATTTAGATCGCAAAATGTAGATCTAGTAGGTTCCAACTAATCCAGGAAAGAAGTACCACTGACTTTGACTGGGAGAACTTTATCTACTTATCTTATGTTTAAAAAAATTAAATAAAACTACATTCAATGGAAACCATCAAATTGAATATTTTTTCATCCCTGCTGTGCCTTTTATTATTAAGCATTGACATTGAACATAGCACATGTGACCCTTTCCTGGAAATACCATTCATAAGGAAGACACTGCAAGATTATAGAAAGAAAGTATGGCGTGTTTATTACCATAAGCTCTTACTGCAATGTATTAATAGGCCCACAATTAACAGGGCAAGAAATATTTTATCTGTAATAAAAGTTCTTGAACATTTATACCAGTGTTTAGCAATACAACATGAAGAGATTTACAAAGCTTCACAACATATCAAAAAATTTAAAATTTATGACATGAGAGCAGAAATGTTGAAAACTGGAGTCGTTGATGCTGATGGGACACTAAACGTGAAGTAAGTAATCTAATCACCAATTTTAGTAAAAATTCTAAAGACTTAAGGATCAGTATCATGATTAAATGCAAAAAATAATGCAAAAACATTTTTGGTGTTCATCATCTTCTTCACTTTTGTTCCTGCTGTCGCTGGGCGTAAATGGACCATTGGCCTCATGATCCAGAGGTCCTGGTTTCAAACCCTACTAGGGGCAATTTTTGACGAATTGTTTTTGCTCATCCCTGTGTAAAGATCTGTCAGATAATCTGACAGAAACGCCTATCGTGAACAACTCAATTATCCACTAACAAGAATCCCATTCAGATGAACGAGAAAACTCCTGACCAACCTGACACAATTAAGTTGTCCCTTTGTGACTTTCACTGAATTCACTAAATTTCTCCAGCATTCACTATATTTCTCCAGTTGTGGACTCAGGATCACTATCAAAAACAACCCCCACTCTCCCGAAAAAAATGGCACTTTGACATTTCAACAGGATCAAAAATGAAGAAAAATCCCCACCCAAAAAACCATATGGAACTTTTCATCAGTTTACACACAGGATCAAAAACGTGTGGTGCTCCCTCCCCTAGACAGAGCCCATAACAATCATCTTGGAATTTATTAGTAGGGTGGACAAAAAATAAGAAATAAATAAATTTTCGATACCTGGATAAAATAGTTAAAGTAAATGACTTTGACCTTTCAGATTCGATCGAGATGCCTTCTGTTATGCTCCCGATGTTCTGGATTGTCACCAGCGGAAGTATGAAATTCCAATGGTTATCGGATTTCTGGCGGAAACATACAAAAATCTCACCAGAGGCTTGAGCATCACACTGACACCTTTCGTGCACATATTCTGGAGACTAAAACTATCTACATTACATCGTCAAAAAAGTAAGGAATGAAAGGTGAAAGTAACGTTGATTGTTTCTGTTGAGCCATTTAGTACACAGGCTGGATTCAAACCACTTCAGCTTCAAGGTGTCATGAATAAATGAAATACTGACCAAGTAAATGGTAGAAACTCTGACCTTTGGTTGCAATGAGGTCATCAAAACTAAGAAACCTGCCTAGAATTCCCAATTATAACCTTATGAATGTTTACCACTGGTATTTTTTTCTTGTGCAAGGTCTTTTTCTGGTCCGATGTAGAGCGATGGTAGGTCTCAGGTACGGCTGAGCCTGTATATCGCTATGGGCACTGTTACTGCTGTTACCAATGATCTCTTGATTGGATCTTATGTCTGTTCCTCATAAGCAAGAGTTATCTTCAGTTTAAACTATTTAAACTATTTAGTTTTGTACAATCTACAAGTTGGTTGCTCTCAGTAGCCTGCGACATTTAAGCCTAGCTAGATCTTATGGCATTTAAGCCTAGATCAGTCCCTGAACTGTGTTCCACATTTAAGCACCACATTTAAGCCTCTGTACTCTGCAATACAATGCATTAAATATTGGATGAGATCAGCAGATGATTGGGTGATCTTGGAGGTTGTGACTATTGGCCACACGCTTTGGTTGGATCCCTGTGGGTTTTCAACTTAAGTGTGTAGTCGACAGCTGCATGGGAACTTTTGGATCGTGCACTTGAGTACTCAATGGAATCAGTGCCAATTAAAGGAACAGTGCTAAATTAAGACACCTTTAATAAATTTTGTTTTAATTTCCATTGAGGTGTGCAGCACTAGTGGAAGGTTGTCAGTAACTCTTTTACTGATGATTTGAATCTAGACTGTGAATTAACATCTGGGATTTAGCATCTGACAGGATAGGTTTGACTACTAGATGAGAATTGCAATGCATTTGATTTAAAAGAGTTTCCAAGATATTTAGAGTACTACTAGTTACATAGAAATAGTAATTTTAAATTGATATGCTACATTAAGTAATATATAGTATTATACTCTTCAGGCCTAAAATTTACATGAATATTAGCTCTTATTAGCTCGGTCCTTTAACTCATAAGTCTTCTCTCTCTGTACTCAGCAGTAAAATAAAATAAGTAATAGCAGTATTTGTGCAGTTGGCACTCTGGTAATGGGACTCCACTACTAAAGCTAGATCACATGTTAGCTGTCAAGGTTATATACTCCCTGTAAAGCTGTCCTATTGGTTATTACATAATAGTGGGCTGTTTAGTGGTGAGCTGTAAGTGGTTATGGCTTTGTTATATTTATAACCTTATGTTAAGGGAGAATGTGGTTTCCCTCTCATGTATTATTAATACCCTTCTTAAGGTAATCATATGTCATATTATCTTGCAATATGCCAAATAGCTTCATGTGTGTTTTGCAGTGAAATTGGTTTAAGTTGCATGTAAAATGGTTGAAATTATTTTGAATGTGGCCCAACCATCAGTAAATCTAACAAATTTGCAGAAAGAAAACACCACTTTTTAAATTACTAAATTACCACTTTTCTTTCAGAATCTTTTTTCAATATCTGGAATATAACTTTCACCAAAATAAATCTAGTCTATGCATTGCCACCCTGTTATCATGAATTCCTGGCTGTTCAGAAGAGACATGGACGTCCTGGCATTATATATGGTGACAAAAGTCAGAACGTAATAAATGATTACCAATTCTGTGGTGTTAGAAATGTGCTCCATCTGTATCCATTGACATTGAATGTAGAAATTATTTATGAAAACAATAAAGTCATCACTGAGTCAGAATTCTCATTCCTATTTCAAGTTATTGATTATGGGTTGGTAAAAACAGTTACTACAAAAGTCTTGCATATTGAAAGCACTATTATGGAACTTCCTGTAGCTGGTGGTACATCCGCTGTTGTTATTTTTCAAATTATTGTTAACAAACTATACGAAATAATATTTAAGGTAGCCCCTGGTAAACAGAAGTATTTTATTTACTCTGGTCCTATTGTTGACGAACAGTTCAGATTGAAAACCATTGGAGGCTCTGTGAAAATATCATCGTTTCAATGCACCATTGTTGTTCACACAAAAAGTCGATTCTTGGGACGTGGAATGAAATTCATCCAAGTTAGAAGCCATTTGCCAGTTCAAAGTATAAAGCTTGAAAAAGACGAAGAAATTGCTACCTCATTACCAAACACAAATTGCAGCCATGGGCGTGGAATATATTGCAGCATAATGGTGAGTCCATTTATTCCCAAATTAACAAATTGAAAGGGTTAATTTAATTCTAAACTACTTTCAGTTGGCATAATGTTGTAAATACTTGAAATGCAGTCTGCTGTGTTAGTCTGATTGGCTAAGCTCTCTACCACAGCCAATTACATTGTCTTAACATTTGCCTAAAAGTCATATTTTTACCGCCTGCATCAGAACGATGGGGTAAGGTAATGTTTTCACAGGTGTGTGTCTGTTCATGGGGAGGGTACCCTAGTCCTCTGGTCCTAGGTCCCTTCCTGGGGAAGGGCCTGCATGTGTGCGATACCCTCCCCCCCCCCAAGCCAGAAAAGGATTGGTGTACTCCTTCCCACCACCCAGGATATGATTGGAGAACCCCCTCTTCCCCCCAGCCAAGATAGGATTGGGGTACCCCTACATCCTTGTTCCTTGTTGCAAAGCACATACAAATGTTTCTTTAAAGAAAGGATGAACAAATATTCCTTTTCAGGACAAGATAGCTTGTCATGGGTGTTCTTAAAGTGTTCATTTAGTTATTTCATGGTTGGAAATTTACTACCACACAAATAACATGTGAACACTCTTGGACGGGGCATTTTGTGGTGATGCTTTTGCAGGCCATAGCTTTTCACTTCGAATACCGCCTTCTGTTTTACCAGCTGCTTCACATCCTTGGCCTGCCATTCATTAGGACCATAGATGATGGTGTTGTCACTTACATGACTAGTTTTGAAGGGATTGCACAACATTTTTGATTTTTGCCATTGATCTTAATGTTTTGTCATGTTTATTCGCTGGTTGATTTACGTCTATTGTTTTAGAAAACAGTTTCTCTTAGGTCTGTAACTTCATCTGTTTTAGCAGGTTCACTACTAACTTTACTTTGAGGAGTACTGTCTGTGGATGTCTTATCTCTTTCTGATTCAGGTTCATTAAAAGGCTTTGTGAGTAGTTTAATGTCCTCCAACTGGAAGTGGTTCTGCTTCTGGGGCAGCACTGGTTACCTCCAGTATTGGCTTGGCTCGTAATGGAGTGTCTGTTACCATTTCATTTGATCCCTCAGAATCAACTAAGCTACTCAAAATATTACCTAAAGTTAATATATGTCCAAATTTTTAATCCTACTGTCATTTTGTAGGGTGTGACTGCAAATTCTTTGTACCATGTGCAAGTAACAATAACCAGATTGATTGCTGAAGGAAAACACAAAGGGAATTGCTTGTTTGCTGGATTGGCAATTTATCAGGGTTTGAAGGAAAACTTACTACTTTGCTCAAACAGAAGTTTATGGAGTAACAATATAACAGACACATCAAAAGTTACAAGCCATGTCATACCACCTTTTGTTGATATGAATTTAGTCCTTTATTCCTATGAAAACTATGTATCAGTATCTGTATCTTTAATCTTTACCTATCAACTTGTACTGGAGTTGCAATTAATCCTTGTGAATATGAAGCATACTGTAGAGAAAACTCTTTCAATAAGTTAGTCTGCAAAAATTATCTCAACAGCCTTAGAACTGTTAATGTACAGTTCATACGAAAGGTTCAAAATTTTAAATGGTTTCAATCTCTTCATAAAATTAGTAATTTTACTGTAAGTGGATTATTACTGAAACAAAAAGCTGGTAGTTGTACACAAATTTATGCATCTTCCTTTGTGAAAGCAAGACAAGCCAATATCTTTGAAGATATTTATCATCATTATTTTTTACGAGATGCTTGTTTTCTCGCCATATTCCCAACAACAGATAGTCAATTAGAGGACTGGACTTTGCATGCCTCTTATTCTGGAAAAATAAATAAATTAGAAAAGCTTAAATTTTCTGGTTTGGGTAAAATCGTCATAGATCACCTTGAAAAATGTTTATTTAAGAAGGCGAATGAAACTGAAATTATCATAGAAAAAAAGGATTTGAATACCAAATATGAAATATCATTAAAATATGACCTTAAATTTTATATAGTTATAGTGTCAGGTATTCACAATGGTAAAGATGCTGTGTTAGATGAAATAAATTTAATGTTCCAGGGAGGTTCTGATTCAGTAGTTTCAGTATCACTGATGGTTCATCACTTGGAAGTTTTGAAAGAAATAGGCCTTGTGTCTACCTTGACTTCATGGCAAATGTTTAACATTGTGTCAGTCAATTTCATTGTGCCACTGTTAAATATTCATACCAAAGGTGAAAATAAGCAATTATTGAATGTTTTAAATAAGTTTAACTCACTTGTTTATGGGCACTCACTTTATCTGGAAATGAAGGGAAATTCATTCAACTCATCTAAACAGACAGCTATTTTGGCAAAAATAAAAATTCAGACTACATTCTGTATACATAAGTGTAGAGTAAGCAACAACAGAAGGATTAGTGATTTAAAACAATGTTATTATTTGGTTAGTCATTTTACAGACAACACCAAGGGATCATTTGCAAAAATTTATGATAATCACTGCAGATCTATGAACCAAACCACATTAGATTGGAGAATGGACTTACATATGTCTTATCTCCTAAGATCACAAGGTCTAGAAATATTATTACCAGGAATTTATGAGAAGGCTGAAATTCATATTTATGATCAGAACTCTTCAGCAGTGACAAATGAAGACCAATTATCAATTAGATGGCTTAACAGGAGAATAATACAAACAGTCAATACTTCATTGCTACAAAATGGCAAAAGATACCTCATATTTGCTGAAACTGCGAATAAAGGGAAAGTTTATTCATGGCAGGAAGCAGAGGAACTCTGTATTAAGCTTAACAGTCATTTACCAATTTTTAGGAGCCAATCAGATGTCCGAGATCTGATTGATATTATACTTAGAGCAGCATGGACTGGACCAATCAGAATGATTTTTATTAGTCTTCGGGTAAGTTTTTTTGTAAAAGCTCACTGAATGTATTGAATTTGGAAGGTTCATCCCTTGACATTTGAGGTTTTCCTTTGCAAGCAATAAAAAGTTGACATTTTTGATAACTGAGGCTCAGGATGGTCTCCCCTCACACCACACATTTTAGTCAGATTTGGACTCAGCAAGGAAATGTAGGACCAAACCATCCCTGCCCACCCCACTTGCACCACCAACAGACCAACTATAGTTGATCACAGTGGTCCCCTAGCAGATGCTAGCGGGGACCATAAAAAGGCCAGATCTGACCCAAAGCCAGGTCTGTAAGATCTGGCAACATTGTGTAATCACGGTTAACAATAAAAAATTTGGTGCATTTCATTATCTCTCATTGTTTAATCGAGTTTTTCCCAAATAAGACAAATCTGACATTTCTGGCATATTTGTGCAAAATTGACATCAAGGGGTTCCAAAATCAGCAAAATATAAAGTTGATCAGTCACTATCATCAGCCTTAGGAGGAGACAACTAGCCTAAGGACGGGCATGACTAGTCACCTCTGTTCTACACACGCCTCTCACTGCACTTTTCTTTGCTAAATGGAATTTTACAACTATTTGCACACATAACCATTATAGGTCTCTCTGATATATTTTTAATTTATAAATATGATCTATTTATTATGTTGTACTTGGATGCACAGCCTAGAGGTAAAACATTGCACAAGAAATCAACATAAAAGTTTCATAGTTAATTTGTATTTTTCAAATCTTACATAGGAGGGGCTATGGGTGAATGGTGACCCACTATCTTTTCAACTTTGGACCAATCAGCAGATGAGGTTTGGTGATATCAAATATCAGATGATGGGTTGGTTCTTTCTGAAAAAGGATTCAAACTTTTGCAGATTTAAAGGAGTGTGTCCACCCTATTTTGTTCCCACTTCTTCAGAAAAGAATACAACACCAAATGCTCTTCTTGTTAAAATGTTTGCTTCACAGTACATCCAGCCAGTTGCAAATGAAGACATTACTTGCACTATCATGATACTGGAGAATCTTGCAAAACCACATTGGATTTCAGTGCCTTGTACTGAGAAGATTGTAACAGATATTGCCTGTGTGAAAGAAAATGAGGTAAATGGAGGTCAATTGTCTGTATTTCACATGGAAAAGACAGACATAGAAGTAGCATCAACAATATTTCAGTGTAATGATGGAATAATTATATCTTCAATGTGGCAATGTGATGGATTCATGGATTGTTTTGATGGAGAAGATGAAAAAAACTGTTCATGTTTTGTCAGACTCAAACCAATCTCTGATTCATATTACTGCAGATACAATTGTAAAAAACCAAAGTGCTTTTGTTCCAAGCTATTTTTTCAAGCATACACAATTGGTTGTTATCAGTACAAACCACTGGTTACAGCCCAAAATAGAAAGGCACAGAATAGGCAAAAGAAGACAGAACTAATATTCGCCTGCCCTAATGAAACCTTAAAATTAGATAATGAGCTTGTAAATGATCTAATACCAGATTGCAATTCAAATTCAGATGAGAATATCCTTTATTTGATATTGACAGCCAATGATAAACATAATATGACAAAAATATCACAGAAGTATAACTCCAATATACACAAATATTGTTTTGAGGGTCATCCAAAAATTTACCATGTTAGCAAAGAATGTATTTACAAAATTGATAAAAATGGAATTTTACAAACTTGCAGAAATGGAAAGCTCCTTCAAAATTGTTCTGATTTTAATTGCCAGAAATATTTTAAATTTAAATGTCCTGGATACTATTGTATTCCAATGGGCTATGTATGCAATGGAAAGATAGATTGTCCAAGAGGTTTTGATGAAATTAATTGTATAAATCATTCATGTATCGGATTGTTTCACTGCTTGAGAACATCACAGTGCATATTTGTAGCTGATGTTTGTGATGATGTTGAAGATTGTGTGAATGGGGATGATGAGGTTAATTGTGCAATTCACAAATCTAAATGTCCAAAACAATGTGCTTGTCTTGGATTTGCAGTATCATGTGATTATTCATTTCAAAATGTCTTCAGTATGGATGAGGCAGTTCAAAATAGAACATATGCTTCTGTTATTGGAAATAAATTACTGTGGGATTTTAGGTGCTTACAAAGCTGTCAAATGATTCAATTTCTTATATTATCTGATTTTCAACTATCTGATTTTTGTAACAGTTTTATCAGTATTAAGCAGGATTTTCATAAAGTTATCAACATTGTTTTCAGCAAAAACTCTATTACCTTACTGAGAATGCATTGCTTTCCTGTTGACTCTTCAATCCTTTCCTTAAATTTTAGTAGTAATTTAATTTCTGTTGTCGAAAAATTTACATTCAGTGGTCTAGCTAACTTAAGAATTCTTGATTTGAGTAAGAATAGAATAAATATTTTAAGCACAAAATCCTTTGATGGATTACTAAATGTGACATTTCTGAAAATAAATCAGAACCCTTTACAGTTTATAGACATTCACCTATTTCAAGAATTTACTCAAATAAAATTCATTTCAACAGACAATTATAGAGTATGTTGCATTAAACCAAGAGTAGATATTGTGTGTAATTCCATAATTAGATGGCCTGCCTCATGTAAAGATTTAATATCTAAGTCTTCAATAAGTTTAAGCATGTGGGTAATAATGTTACTAGTGATAATTTTGAATGTAGTATCAATTGCATATTGTATCAAAGTTGTAGGAAAAGAGAGAAAGAAGATGACTAGTACCTTTCAGATCTTTGCTCTCTGTTTGAATATTTGTGACTTCATCTGTGATATATATCTGGCTATAATTGTATCATCTGCTACTTACTTCACAGGATCTTATGCAATAAATGAATTACATTGGAGAAGTCATTTTGCTTGTAAAATAGCTTCTTATTTATTTACTTTTTGCCAAGTATCATCCTTATCAACAGTAGGATATATGACATTAGCTAGATTACTAGTGGTTATTGATCCATTTAAATCAAAATTTTGATTTTTTTCTTTTACTGTTAAAAGTGTCATCAGTGTATTTCTATTAATATTATTTACATCAGTATCATTAACAGGTTTTGTTATATGCATTTCAGAAAGTAATCTTCTTCCAAATGGTTTATGTAGTATATTTTATGATCCAATGGGACAGACAGTGAATAGAGTTTCTGCAGTTGCATTATCACTTTTGCAGTTAATAACATGTTTCAGTGTAATTTTGATGTATTTTATTATTTACAACAGAACAAGGACTTCATTTAGACAACTAACTAGGGGTATGGAAAATATTTTACAGAGAAAAATGATTTTCCAAATTGTCTTAATAACTGGTACTAATATTGTTTGTTGGATTCCTTCTGGTATGATATATATCTTATCTGCTTTAACTTATAAATTTCCTATTGAGATATTGTTGTAGACAACAATTTACATTACCCCAGTAAACTCAATTGTTAATCCCATATTTATTACTTTTGTTACAGGTCAGGCACGGTTAATTCGAAGTGATTCATTGGCAAGGTTTTCCTTTGAATTAAGTGGAAATTTGATTTAGATAAGAAAACATCTTGAATAAAATGTTTGAATTGTGAAATACTTTGAATTACAACATATTTTGAATAAAAACTTTGAATTAGATGTACTTTGAATTAGACAAGAGTTAAAATCACTTTGAATTAGTGGAACTTTGAATTAACAGTGTTTAAATTAACCATACATTTTAAACATAAAATGATAAAATTAGAACAAAGATTTTGCCAAAAATATGAATTAAGTGCAAGTTCCAATTAACCGTGTTGGAATAAAGCATGTCCAACCTGTAATTCAGTAGAAAATTGCTTTACTATTGGGGTGAGCTGCTATTTATGTTCTATTTAAAATAACAAAATCAGTGATACCTGCAGCTGAATAAACATCTACAAACATTTTGAACTTGAACTTCTTTCCCGCCGAGGTCGAAAGACCTCAATGCTTGGCTTTCTGTGATAGCAAATTTCTTAATAAACAATTCCTATAGGTGGATATTATACTGTAATATTATTGAGAAAATTCTTGGTTATGCAAATTACAGGTCCTTATTTGTGACCAGTTCTTTTTGTTTCATTCTAGTTTTTCACGATACACATTTTTGTCCACCTTTTTTTCGTTCTTGGAACCTGTGAAATGCAATTAAGTGTAATTTCCTTATTTGTAGACACGATACTCTCTGTGCAGGAGAAGTGGCTGCAGCAGAGAACAATGGAATATGTAGTGTAGGTGTGGCATACAACGCCTAGATTGGTGCTGTAACATTTCAATCACCTAAGTAATTTGAGTGATTACGATTATTACTTGAGTGATTACCAATTAACAAAGATAATATTGTGTTGTCTTATTAGTTCGGTCCTTTAACTAATAAGTCTTCTCTCTCTGTACTCTGCAGTATAATAAAATAAGTAATGCCGGTATAGTGCAGTTGGCACTCCGGTTACAGGATTCCACTGCTAAAGCTAGGTCGCATGTTAGCTGTTAGGTGGGAACCCTAATGCAGGCTGGTATACCCCCTGTAAAGCTGTTCTATTGGTTATTATGTAATAGTTGGCTGTTTAGTGGTGAGCTGTCAGTGGTTATGGTTTTCTTATTTTCATGGCCTTATGTTAAGGGAGAATGTGCTTTCCCTCTCATGTATTATTAATGCCCTTCTTAAGGTAATCGTATGTCGTATTACTTTACAATTGACTAATATTCCTCTCTCACTTCATGAATAATTAATACTTGATTATATTTTCATTCCATCTTTGTGAATAGTGTCAGGAATGATCCCCAGTTGGATTATTATTGAAAAGGGCAGGTTTGTTTAAATGAACTAACAATAATGATAAAAAATGTCGTTGTTTTTTTTAGCAATATCCTTGATATTTTTAATATTATATGTAAACCACAGGACTGCATTGTACCCATTCAATCTCCATATCTTTGTTTCAGCGGATAATGGCACAGTCAATGATTGTAAATTTTATATGTAATAAATATCTGATTCTGATTATAACATGGCGGACGGAC
>JBCAUG010656225.1:0-13855 GCA_038406175.1 Haplosyllis leylae | reverse complement strand
GACTACAATGTTAGTGTAGTATCGCATTTTACACAGTGCGACTACAATGTTAGTGTAGTATCGCATTTTACACAGTGGGACTACAATGTTAGTGTAGTATGGCAATCGCAGTGAATGGGATCAGTAGCCTGTCCTTATGTAATTGTGACAATCGCATTAGTTTTGACCCAAAAAAAGTCGCAATCGCACTATGTCAACGGATCCTAGAGGGATATGGTACAAAAATTTCTGACCTTACAAGAGAGGTGGTCGTCCAGTGGAGTGAGTGTTAATCAGAAGTTCACAAACATCACTGCCGTTTCAAAAAAACCGCAAAACCAATAGTTCCAGTCAATAGATGTAGAAGGAATTTCTGTGCAGTAAATCAAAACATTGAGTTCTGGAATTTAACTTATTTTTGTTGTTTCACCAAACTTGTTTTTTTCGAAGTTTCTCGAACCTCTTTTGTTTCTATGGTTTCTGAGTTAGTTTGGTTATTACCCAACAGAAACGTCAAAAACTGACGTCGCTGCAATAAAAATAATTCAATATTGCGGCCGAAAAAGTCGCAAAAATTCCCGTAATTTGTTGTGTAAGCGGGAACTTCCTGTTTTTTTTTTGTTAGGACCTATTCATACTGAGAGAAAGCAAACGGAAAAGTGATGTTGGTCGACGTAATTATTTTTGAAATACCAGGGTTGCCACGTGTCAGGGAAAAACAAAATTTTCTCTAGGTCAGGAGAAAGTCAGGGAATTTTGGCCATTTGACCCTTGTCAGGGAATTTTGTGATGTCATATCAGGGAATTGTCAGGGAATTTTGTCATGGCATTATTTTTTAGATTGAAACTTCCATCATATGATAAGGGCTCTTCCTGGGTTGTGTCTATGTAAATGTCTGCTTAGCAAATATAAATTCAAGGTCTACTGATTATTACTTTTACCTATCACCTATCTAAAAACCTGGGTGTTAGGGAATTGCCACTTATAAATTGTTTTTCACAGATTGAAAAATAAAAGAAATTGTCAGGGAAAACTGTTATTTTGTCAGGGAAATGTCAGGGAATTTTGAATGGACTCAAATGTGGCAACCCTGAATACCATTCACATAAAGTGACTAATTAAGTAGAAAAATTCGCATTCGCGTTCGCACCCGTTCGGTGTGAATGATCCCTCAGAGCTTTTGGTCAATAATCGTGTTGAAACAAACGCAGAAACGGTCGTAATAAATCGTGGTTATTAATGATAAATCGATATCCCGTCTTTGATGCGTCCTGTGAGTTACATTCCGCACTCGCAGAGAAATCGTCGTCAGTGCACAAAGGTTAATACCGTTTTAGTTTGTACCAATAACGCTGTTGGCCCGAAATTTCCGACCACAGAAATATCAAGCATCGGCGTAGACGTTAGCGTTAAAATCATAACGTCTGAGTCTGTGATTGCGACGCGGTACTTTGATCGCTGGTCGCTCGTTTGGCGTAAATTGTACCATGGAAATGCAGTCAACTCGTTGTGTGCGACATCGCGATCTCGTTCAGTGTAGCGACCCTTCCGGTGGATTTGCATCCGGGTGAACAAAATATTGAAGCGCGGTGTAAACAAGGCTTTAGGCCCAATCTAAGATCACCTTCGCAGCACCAGAGATATAATACCCACTTTTCCACCACCAATACATTGTATTCTTGCAATACATCCTTTCTGTACATTCTTACTACAAATTCTTGCAATACGTTCATACTGCAAAGTACAAATTCTTCCAAAACATAGATACTATACATCCTTACAATGTATTCTTACTGTACACTTTTACAATACATTCCTACGAAACATTCTTACAATAAAGACTTGCACCGAAGAATATAAGAGAGTTTCTTTGCTTTTTTACCACGTTTAGGCAGTCCAATGAAAACATAGCCATTCCTCCTGTAAGAAAAACCAACGGTAGTTGATGACCGCAACATTTTATAAATTTGTAAAATAAAACTTTAATGTCTATTTGTATGTATTTTTGGTGCTGTCCCCTGTCTACGAGCACCGTGTAACCATTTATGGGGGCACTGATTCCCGTTTTATGACCCTGAATCTCGTGACTTTGTGGTTCATGTCTGGTGCTACACCTTCTTGTATTGTATTTTGCAGGAGGCGACGATACGGAATCGGAGGCCGGGTGGATAGAGGGAGTCGCCATTTTAATCGCAGTCTTTGTTGTTGTTTTTGTCACCGCTTTTAATGATTGGCGTAAAGAGAAACAATTTAGAGGACTTCAAAGCAAAATAGAACACGAACACAAGTTCTCAGTGATACGCAACGGGGAAGTGGTTCAGCTACCAGTTAGTGATATACTTGTAGGGGATATATGTCAAGTTAAATATGGTAAGTACTGGTTGTTTCCTTTCATTTTCCTCATTTGTGTCATGGCCTTTGTCATACATAGTAAAAAACCTAATTTTCTGAAAAAAATGGCTCGTTTCGTGCACGCTTTAAACAGCGACAGAATAAAAATGAATGTAAATTAGTTCCAAGAACAGCTGAAGATGGTTGTTTCCTTGTCCTTGTGTCCCTTGACCCTGAGCCAGGTGTTCCCATAGTAACAGGTGTTTTTGTGGTTGTTTCCAGGTGACTTGTTACCTGCAGACGGTATACTAATACAAAGTAACGACTTGAAGGTGGACGAGAGCTCCCTCACAGGCGAGTCGGACCACGTTAAAAAGGGCGAGGTCATCGACCCCATGCTTCTCTCAGGTCAGTCACACGCGCTCAGAGACACATACATACACGCGCGCACGCACGCACGCACGCACGCACGTGCGACATCATAGTACCCTTATGTGGCAGACTGGTCTCCAAAATAGGTTCTTTAGCCACAGAATGGTTCTATTTGGGAAGGGGGTGGGTGGAGAGGAGGTCACAGGACATAACTACTGTCTACGTTGCCTTGGAAACCAAACCAGAATCGGAACTAGAACAGGAATCGGACCGATTAGTGTGAACACACCGGTAAACCCCTCATGATCCAGAGATGTTATCTCTCCAAAACTGAATTACACATTGAAACACGTACGAAATGTAGCCATGGCGATCAGGTCGAACTCTAATGGTTTAATCACACTGGCTTACTCCGAGACCGGAACCAAGACCGGGACCGGAACCAGCGCAAAAGGGAACAATGGGTCCTGATCCCCGTGTAATGTGAAACGTTCTGCATTATATCATACAACCCATTTTTCCGGTCCCGGAGACAGACAGTGTGAGCACACCATAAGTCTTAGATTTTGACTTCAGTCACACTACTAATTTGTCAAGCTTTCGCACATGGACTCTGTATCTCTGGATGTATTTTTGAACTCAAACAATTCTCCACAGATGTATCTTTTCTATGCAACAACAACTTCGTTTCCTGCTGCTGCTGTTTTCCTGGATTAATTTGGGATTTGTACCTATTATTTTTTTGTGATGAAATTTTCTGGATTATGGCTGCTCATCTCAAAACATCGAAGGATTAATATGTGACTGAGGATAATTGCTCGGATGATGATAATTAAACGTGCTGTATCTCAATGGATTATTAATCAGCTCAGACTCCTGATCACTGTGGATCACAATAGCAAGATACATCTGGGGAATTAAACAGTGCGCAATTTTCAAAGTTTTTTTTGGGGGGGGAGAGGAAGAGACTACAAGCCAATCCAAGAGACTGTGGAAATTCCTTACAAAAAGGTGATAAAATCAAGGGAAATATTCTGAACTGAAAATTGGCCGTAAAAAGAGATGGTTTTGCATTAAGAAGAAGAAGACAGTGCTCCTGCGTCACCGCAAGAGGCGTACTACCCACAGTGTATCCAGTCCGGGGCCGGGGGGGAGGTACCCCTGTACTGGACAGGGGGTTCCCCTATCCTGGCTGGGGGTAACTGCCCCCCCCCCCATGAAAGGACCTGGGACCAGAGACCATGAGGTACCCTGCCCCCTGTTAACGAGACAAACACCTGTAAAAACATTACCTTCCCATGCTTCGGATGCATGCGGTAGTAAACGGATGAAAGAAAGTGCTTATCCTTTATCAGCCCGCGGGTCGCTTAGCAACACGTTTATTATGCATACTGTTTCTGATGATTGTAGCGTGTGTGTGGTTGATATCCATCATGTGAACAAGGTATCCTATGTACAAATAGTTGCTACGGTTGTTGAAGGTTAATTTCCATGCCAATACGGGAGTAAATGGCCGTGGTGTTATGGTTTTAACATTTGGTTAATGTTCACAGTAATATCAGTTTAATCTCCATGGTAACATTAGCGCAATCACCATGGTAACGCTAAGTTATTTTCCATGGAAACGTTGGTTTAATCTTCAGGGTAATGTTTGGTTAATCTCCATAGTAACGGTGTGTTGTTGTCGTTGCAGGTACACATGTGATGGAAGGCAGTGGTAAAATGGTGGTTGCTGCGGTTGGAGTAAACTCTCAAGCCGGCATCATCTTCGCTCTACTAGGTGCTACACAAGAAGACAAGAAAGCTAAAAATGAAGGTGATGGTGGTAAGTCCACATTTCGTCTCATCTGCTTTTCAATTTTCTCCTAACAATGGTACTGAAGGCCATTTTACTCACAGAACGTCGAATTATAAAGTAACCGTCTCCAGGTCCGTGAAATTACACTGCGTCAATGGTAACAGTAACAGGCACGTTGACAGGCAGAAATGATTCTCGGGCTTTTCTGCGCGTCAAAGTGCCTCTCACCTTGACGGACACGGCGATGTTGACGTTCCGTAATAACAGACCTTGACTTTGTGAAGGGTATTCTTCATTGCTGTTACATTATTTTTCGAACTGCATTAGCTGTAATGCAACAAGTACCAGAAATGAGTAAAAAGTTTGAACAGTGTAGGCATAAGCAGGCTGTTGTAGCGTTGCTAGGGGAATTCATACGTAACCATACTGCTAGTTGCCAGGTTAACAGACGTTTTCTCGTTTGTTTTTCTTCCTAACGGAATTAACGTTATATTTTGCACCCATTAACGCTACATAGCGGTAGGAAATCAACCCACTACTCCACGTAAGTCTCCAAACCAATTTTTACGTAGAATGTAAAGCAATTTTCTTCTTAAAATTTTTCCTTATATCACACAGACTAGTGAGTTTTTGCTGCACAATTTTTTTGTAATTACAGTAATTGTAAGAACGTGAACGTGTTTTGTTTCCATAGAAACAAACGCAATATACTGTTGCTAACTTTGAGTTTTTAGTTTCAAAAATTTAGAATTTAACACGTTTCAAATTATGCATCTCTACTCCAAAACACTTTTCCTTTGTGTAAAAATCTAAGAAACTTTTAAATTACGCGTTGCCATGGATATTATTCAGTAGTAAAAAATACACTGTTATGTTACATAATACAAGGCAACTTGTTTTCGTTTTAAGGTAAAGCAGACAGTATTGTGTTTTTGTCAGACATGTTAATAGAAGTACTTTTCTTTTTAACATTTTTTAATTTCATTTCTAAATTAGTGCTATCTAGTGAAGTTGACCAGAAAACCGGTGCGTTTCCAAGGTTACATTACAAAGTCTAGATATTGTCCAATCGTAACAGTTCTTACAGTGTCGTCATGGTTACTATGTGTATTCAGTTATTTATCACTTAAAGCTACAGGCGTTTAAATTGACTAAGTTCCCAGCAAAAAAATTCCAGTTGCAACGTCACAGAAATCTTTAAAACCACTCATTATCTAATCGCTTGACAACAGTCGCCAGGTGATGCTACTGATGTGTAGTTACATTCCTATATTTGGAACTGCCCAATTAGAAGTGTTAAATTAACCGGAATGAAGAAATTTTACTGGTGGTTCGTGGTTATAATTACCATGTACAGCAGTTAAAAATTTCACGCATACCTCTATTTTTAAAATTTCTTAAGAGCAAAACCCAGCAATAAGTTCACTCGTTGCTTTGGCACCAATGAAAAAGTGAAATGTAGCTTAAGAAATACTGGGAGCTGGAATTTAAACAGCTCATGGCTTTGGATGGAGAATTCTATACGAGACAACAGATGCATGACACAGTGTTCGATTAATTGTTGTTTGGTGAAACAGTCTGATGATGGATGATATTGTTGAAACAATGATTTCCCTGGAGACCTAACAACAGGTCCAGTAATTACACCGTGTCGTTAAGCGAGTCCTACCAACAGCGACACATTCAATCGTGTGAATGGCGATTTGATTTTCACAACTAAAATACATGTAAAATACATTGTCCTCAAACGAGTATAAAAATGTGTCTTAAATTACCGACATGTAATGCGATCGACTTGCTGTAACTTACTCCTACCGATGAGGTGACATAACCTTTGTGAGAGATCCCTCCCAGTTGGGCAGTTTGTATTATAGAGCGGCCTTCAAGGAGAGGTGGTCGGGTTGGGCATGACGGAAGCTCGGCACGTGCTGCACTGAAAACTGCAACATTGTAAAACAGTTGCAACATTTTATTATTGCAACATCAACTACTGTAATATTGTAACAAGTGAAATATGTGTCCCAGTACAAACAGGGGAGGGAGGCGCCCAAGGGAAATCAAACTACATGACGCTCAAACACCCAGCGTAGGGAAATCAAACTACATGACGCTCAAACACCCAGGCGAGGGAAATCAAACTACATGGCGCACAAATACCCAGGGGAGGGAAATCAAACTACATGGCACACAAACACCCAGCCGAGAGAAATCAAACTACATGGCACACAAACACCCAGTCCAGGGAAATCAAACTACATGACACTCAAACACCCAGGCAAGGGAAATCAAACTACATGGCGCACAAACACCCAGGTGAGAAAAATCAAACTACATGGCGTACAAACACCTAATCGAGGGAAATCAAACTACATGGCGCTCAAACACCCAGACAAGGGAAATCAAACTACATGGCGTACAAACACCTAATCGAGGGAAATCAAACTACGTGGCGTACAAACACCCAGTCGAGGGAAATCAAACTACATGGCGCACAAACACTCAGCCGAGGGAAATCAAACTACATGGCGCACAAACACTCAGCCGAGGGAAATCAAACTACATGGCGCTCAAACACCCTGCAAAAACCCTGTCTTCTCAGCGGATTAGCGAAGTAGTGGAGATTAATAGGGGTTAATCAGCACAGTAATTAAATCATAGGTATCCGTCGACCTGAGGGATTAATCAGTGCTGTGGATAATTGAAAATGAATTCTCGTTGCCATTAATTTCACGACCTTTGTAATGATAGATTAATAGAAGATAATGGTCGGAATGGGATAATAGGAGGAAATACCCATTTAATTGTCTGGAAAAACAACTTGAATGTCTTTCCTTTTCTCCTATTTTTGGATTGGGGGTAACAGTGCTTCGGGTTTTGAAGCTGCGGTGGACCTTTCATCGCCCATGTGCTGACTTACTGCTTAGAGTAGTCGCCCACAATCGGTTATTATTACTAGCTTGTGACCCGTTCTTCGTATGGAAGGTGTCATTTTGTTTACCCGTCGTTTTGAGACGGCATGACGTCATAGCTTCGTGTATCCAATCAGAGAGCAAAGAGTCACACACATGCACATACGTACAGGCACAATTTTATACTTTAAATCTAAAAAGATATGTGACCAGAAGGTGAATCGTTAGTCCATTACTACCCGTGAGTACTCCTGCGGACCCGTGTGAAGCCCATGTTCTCAAACCCTTACAGTGTTGTCTGTGGACAGTCGAGATTTGTCGATATTAGCTTGCGCGCATGCAATAGGCACATTAAATGGTGACATGACCAATAATACAGCATTTCTCTCCTCAATGTTCCCGTATATCTACATGTAAATACATTGATCAGATTTATATTAAGGAGGTTCGTGCCATTCTCATTTATATTTATAGCCACTGCATTAGCCAGGCTCCTGCTCTTCCCATTTTGTATTCATAAGCCTTGTTATGTAATAAGGTGGAATGTTACTTTCCAGAAGGTAAATTGTAAGGTTTTAAGGTAGCTGGAAATCTTCACAAAAACACTGTAAAAATATGTTTGTTTGTGAGAAACAGGAATTTTCCCCATGATAACAACACGATGACACCACATTATTGAGTATTGATATTGTGAACAACTTGCCTCGTGATTTTGTGTCTACAATCATTACCTATTGAGGGTTTATTAACATTATCTAATTGGACCAAAAGTTGTGGAAAGATCAAAGTTTCACAGAACCTTTGCTTTAACCATTAGCAACACCAGTGGTGACAACCTGCTCGTTGTTATGGAAATTGGATTCAGCGTTGTTGATGAACTGGACAGTGATGAACGATGGGCGCTATTGTTTTACCATGGATCAAGTGGGTTCAAGCTGGGTTGGTTGGTTACCATGGCGATGACTTGTAGGATGTCTCTATATGAGGCGGTGGACAATCTTGGCTTGTACGGGATAGTAATGGGACACCAATGTCCGATGTATATCGATCACATAAGCCTTTATCACCATGTAAAATACTCAGGATTACATGGACTATTTCGTGGGTCCAGAAATATTGCTCCCAGCGGGAACCTTAAGTCCAGATTGAAAGCGTGCAAACATCAAAAATAAATGTCCGAGCCGAGCACTACTGTGTAATGAGCCAATGTATTTAATTTGTTGGGCCTAATTTACCCGTAAAGTAAAACAACCATGTGCGGAAGAGACTGACACTCATGCATTTTTGCTTTCCATGAAGAGGATTGCCTTTGGGTCTTGTTGCTCTCCCGATTCCACTGTCTCTCCTTGCTCCTTGCCTCCCCCTCCTCTGAACCCCTCCCCCGACCAGTACAGTCTGGAATCCATCACGTCGGTTATCAGGTTTGCGACAATGAGGATGCGTTCCCATGACAATACGTTGAAAAGCGCTGCCTGGTTTTATTCTGGTGCAATGAAGATAAATCGTCGTTAATTGACGTGATTCCGCTGTGTTTTTACGGCGCCGCACAATATCAAGAGCTTCTAATTAATTCTTTACAGGAACGTAATTTAATCGCTCCTCGAAGCATTGGAATCTAATGCAATAAGTGCTTCTTCACCCAGCTATATCCCGCAGTTACCCAACCTCTCCCTCCCTCTCACGCCCACACACCCACCCACGGACACCCTCGGTCTTTGAGACAGTGTTGTACTGTGAGGATGTGGTTCTTAGTAATTGACCACGTGGTTCTCACTAGTTGAACACATGTTTTCGCTAATTGACCACGTGATTTCCACTTGCAGTTGGAAAACATAAAATTGACATAAAATCGCTAACTCCGCACCGGACACAGCTAAGTGATGGTTCTGGGGTTTCAGACGTGTGGCGCCCCCTGGAGGAATCCATCTTGTTTCGTAATTTTTCGTTTAGTATTCCGATAGCACACGATTATTTCTATTGCGGTTCTTTACGACAACAAAGCCAATTGTTGCGACACTGTTACTTTTGTTCTACATCAGAAAAGGCAGATTCACTCCAAAAACAGATCTACATTAATTGACGCGTAGACTAGATTACACGACCACGAATAGACAGACTAGTTAAATATAGATTGACGCAGGGGACCCAGGCAAATGAGTTTTAAGTATTAATAGCGCTAATCCGCATTACGAACAGACCTCGTGGCTTTGAGCTAAAAATAGAATTAATCCTCGACAATTCGCACCGCAGTTCGGTTGATGAACATGTCAGTCGCTTAAGGCCTATTCACACTTAACGAAACCGATCAAGGCGAAGAAGAAAGATGACAATTCCGGTGCTTTTTTGAAGCCAGAGTATTACTGGTTATCTCTGGTGCTACACCTGCCGTACGACTTCAACAAAGGCAACACGACGGTCATTTAAACCAAAATGATTGGTCAGATTCTGAACAACCCCTGAATCTAGAATGTTACAGGGAACACAAAAACAACAGTATGACAAAAATAAATCGAGTCTTATGTGAAGACAAGTTACATAAATAAAAGAAAGGATTAAAAGTCTTAATGTATGCTAGGTTTAAAGCCTAATCCATGCTAGGGTTTCTCTGAGTGCTCACAGTGAGATTTTAAACGCGGCGTCTCGTTCGACGCTTTGTCTCGATGCGTCGCGTAGAAACGAGAAGTTTTCCCTGTGGTGTTGTTTATGTGAAATGCCATCAGGTTCGAGTTCCTTTAATCGTCTTTACGAAACGGAGAATGTTTCTGGTTTAATCCCCAGTAAAGTTTCGTGTTCCAGAACAACCCACGTATATCCTGCACAGATTTGGTTCTAAAAGTCTGACATATAATCTGAAGCCATGTCTCAGTACATATATTCCCATAGTTAATGTCACGTAGGAAATGGGGAATTGAAAGTTTGTTAACCACGCAAGTTTTTGCTGCCACGTTTAGTATGATTATTTTACAGGCAGTGAAATAGGTTACATTTTGGGGGATAAATGTGTCTCGTCAAAAAACAGCACAAAAAAAAGACGACAAACAACAGCAAACTCTTGCTTATTTTTTTCATCTGCTAACTTGACTTTGATGCACTGAACAGTGCCTTAATTAAGGTAGAAATTAAAGTGACAAGGAGTAATAGGCTTAAGAATTGACTGTGGTTTTGTTAGCTGGTTAACAGTGGATTAAATGTCTCTTTCAGTTTCTCAACCAGATTAAGTTTCCTTCGTTACGCATGTCTTAATGAATGTTCTCAATCCCGTCCTAATTTTTTTTAAACGTAATCTTTCAGAGACGTGTTCTGCCCAATCTTGTAATTGCTGCTCGTTATGTGAGGAATATTGCATGTCGGTTTTAAACAGTGAAATACCTGCGATATGTGTCCATTCCAGTATGCGGTTTGCTCCAATTAATGAGCTCATTTTGTGAGTTTTTCAATGCGTTTTAAAACCATGGTTTTATTTTTCTCGTTATAGCTGAACAGACGGGTCCTATTTACAAAGGGAATCCAGATGGAACGACCCATGTACAGATTGATACTGTGAGTACACTTCGCACAACCATTTTTTGCGGTAACTTAAAACCACGTTGTGACATGTTTGTCGTTCTCCTGTTGTGTTTTAAAGCCAGAAAACTTGCATGTCATCTGCAGTGCTACACCTGTTTAACTACTCGACTTCATTTTATTGCAGATGCCGGGTAAGAATAATATCGGCGCAGAGAAGGAGGAGGACGAGAAGAAACCCGCGGCTACCACAGGGGGCGGGGGCCGCAAGGAAAAATCCGTACTGCAGGCTAAACTCACAAAGCTCGCCATCCAGATAGGCTATGCAGGTAAATATCCATAGTGCAGGCTAAACTCACAAAGCTCGCCATCCAGATAGGCTATGCAGGCAAATTGTCCGGGTAAAATTTTGGTGCAGTGTATCCGAATGTTTGCCTGCCATCAAGGATAAACTTGGTTTGGTTGGGGCATAATTTGGTTTCACAAACGTTTTAAAACCATGGTTTATTTGTCTATCCGCATTTCAGGTACCATAGTAGCTGTTTTAACTGTGCTCATTCTCATCACAAGTTTCTGCATTGAGGAGTTCGTCTTAAAAGACGAAAAATGGAGTATGTACTACTTCCGTTACTTCGTCAAGTTTTTCATCATCGGTGTTACCGTGCTCGTTGTTGCTGTGCCTGAAGGTCTTCCACTGGCAGTCACCCTCGCTCTAGCTTACTCTGTTAGGGTAAGTACGCCAAAGGGTTCATTGATACTTAGTGTCGTGGGGTCATAAAGACAAGACACGGTTATGGTATAGCGTGGATGTCAGTTTATTGGCAGGCAACAGGTTGTACATAGTCCGGAATACTTTCTAAGAGTGCCCACGCTCGGTTGGGGCTTGCTATATATTGGTCGTACACATGACCTTCACCTTGGTCGCATAGGTAGACTGATGCCAGTCTCCGACACTTAGCGTCAATGCCAACGTTTTATTTTAACGTTTACAAATGGGTTTAATGCAGTTGCATGTTTCTGTTTGCGCGTAAAGTGCGCAGATAAAAACGTTGACATTGACTGATAAGTGTGAGCAAGGCTTAGTCACACCAGCTGAAAACTAACACGGAAGCGATGTTACGTCTACATGGGTTTACGCAGGCACACATTTATCCCCGGGTATATCCCCACGTAGGGACCTCATACTCTTACGCATTGGAGCCTCTGATATATGAAACATGTTAACAGTGAATATTTATTGCACTCGTGTAGCCGAGTATGGCATGTTTTCTGCAGAATTGGACTTAACTTGCTTGTCCGGACAAGAAGCCTAAAGTCTAGTTTGCCGGACTATTATGTCACGCGATACACCTTTAAAAAATATGAAACTATAGTGATTTAACGGTTTGTTTGAATAAAGCCTTATTTGTGAAACGGGTTTTCTTGCAGAAAATGATGCATGATAACAACTTAGTGCGACATTTGGATGCATGTGAAACTATGGGAAATGCAACAGCCATTTGTTCCGATAAAACAGGGACGTTAACCACCAACAGGATGACTGTGGTACAAGCCTACGTTGGTGGTAAGTCCGTTCATTCCGTCGAGCTTTCCGTAGATAGTTCGTATCATTAACCAGCTGCAAACCCTGGCGGTATATTAGAGTGTAGTAACAACGTAGTGACGTCATGTATTATATGACGTCAGATATGTGACGTGGTAAAGTAAAGGTTTGTTTACATGTAACGACGCCAATGTGTCCGAATCACAGTCCAGTCGGGCTATGTGGAAAAAACATTACCAATACATGCAAGATTAGTCTTTGACGTTGACGCAAACTCAAACGCAGCGCGTGGACTAGACTAAAACCTCACTTTGTGGCCACTTTCTGGAGCAGCCACCTCAACTTAACAACCAGTTATACTTATCAGAAAGAAACTTCTGTTCGGAATACTGCTTCAACCGACGTTTTCTTCTCCATTTCAGGATCACATCATAAAACAATTCCAAAACACACAGACATGAAACATTCAACAGTAGATGTATTAGTGCGTGCCATCTCAATAAACAGTGGATACACGTCCAGAATTATGGTGAGTCAACCGAATCCGAATTGCTATTCACACTGACAGAAAGCGAACGCGAAAACGAACCATTTCCTTTCTATGTTTAGTCAACTTTGATATTTGAAGAATTTTCAGTAAAAATGATAAACAATTGTAAAAAAAAAATAACCTCGCGGGCTGCTGATATCCCTTGACTTTCGTTGGTATTACCCTTGGGGTGAAAGCCCAATTTAGTTCGTGTCCGGTGCAACACCTGCTAAATGACATTGATCTATTGTGTTTCAGCCTGCTGATGATCCCGGGGGGCTCCCCAAACAGGTCGGTAACAAGACGGAGTGCGCACTGCTGGGGTTTGTGAAGGAGATCGGCAAGGACTACGAGGCTATACGGGAGGAGATGCCGGAGGAGCGCCTCCACAAGGTACGTCTAAACCCCATTCGTGGTGCTACTGGTATCTGGCCCATAAATAAATTTGCCAAAAATAGCGGACACAACAGACAGGGAACGGGACAATGAAGTGGCTTAATGCACTGCTGCTGAGTCTGCATGGTTTTGGTTTGGTTACCATGGTACCTTTGTGATGAGTTTTGTGAAGAAACGTAATATTTCAAGTCCTAACATGAGTGAACTTTGAAATCAGTTTTAATTGATTATTACTTGCAGGCGTACGCATTTAACTGCTGACCGCTCAAGGCAGTGATCGTATAGAGCAGGTTTAATGCCGCGTTGTTTATTACTTGCAGGTGTACACGGCCTCTCAAGGCAGTGACCGTATAGAGCAGGTTTAATGCCGCGTTGTTTATTACTTGCAGGTGTACACGGCCTCTCAAGGCAGTGACCGTATAGAGCAGGTTTAATGCCGCGTTGTTTATTACTTGCAGGTGTACACGGCCTCTCAAGGCAGTGACCGTATAGA
>JBCAUG010656114.1:0-13855 GCA_038406175.1 Haplosyllis leylae | reverse complement strand
TGCATTGTCCCCATTGTCTTCCCTTAAGTTTGGATGCTTTCAGGTGACACCTGTCACAACATGCCACAAATGCTGACGCTTTAATCATCAGATACTTTGATCATCAGACACTTTAATCATCAGGCACTTTAATCATAAGATGCAATAATTACAAATTCAAAATTATTCATTCACTTCAATATTACTACAAATATACATTGAAGAGGCAACGTTGATGTACAAACAGGCTTGTAGGATGCCCAAAGAACACACACAGGCAGAATCAGCCATTATATCAATCTAAGGAGTTCTTAAGGGGGTGGATTAAAGTTTGCTGCCAAACACAGTTACAAACAGCTAACACTTGTTGCACATGGAACACACATTTAGTAGACACAGATGGTACACTTGGTTGCACTTGAAGTACACAGTTGTTAAACACATTGAAGAAAACACAGCTAAGAAACTCTGAGAAGTTCCTGCTGTTTGCTATTATGACACTGAACAGTCTGGTGGTTATTTCTGGAGGTCCTACTTTCATAGGGTGTGCCTCCCTTATATACTTAATACTTATCTACCAGAACCTACACAAAGTAGTTCCCATGAGGGGGTGGCAACTG
The DNA here is from genome assembly GCA_038406175.1 of Haplosyllis leylae. Classification (NCBI taxonomy): domain Eukaryota; kingdom Metazoa; phylum Annelida; class Polychaeta; order Phyllodocida; family Syllidae; genus Haplosyllis; species Haplosyllis leylae. Next base: position 13,256 of record JBCAUG010656114.1, on the reverse strand, counting down.
GGGAAGGGCCTGGAACTATTTAGCACCTTTTGAGGTTAAGCTAGGTATTGGAGCACACTAACTCAGTTTGCTACCACTTCCATCGTAATTGAACTATAAGTTATTACTGTAGGTACTTGAGGGGGTGAGTAGGAATACAGTCTTACATGTCAGATGGTGATGGGTTATACTCATCGTGTGATTTGCTAATTGGCTACCAGGAAATGTGCATGCAATGCAATGACTCTGATTGGATGTGAGGGGGTAAACAATGCGTGCATGATTTGCACATGATCTGTGCATGGGGACTACACAGGAAAGGTTGAGGTGGTGGCTGGGGACATATCGACGTTCTCTTGGCAAATGGAAGCCAATTACACACACGGTTCATCTCCAACTCATCAGTTTCACAATACCACACTCTCAACCTGTTACATTTTGAAGTACATGATAGTGTTAATATCAACATAATAGGTTTGGTTTAAGAATAAGTACAATCGTCGAAAGTACATTCTGTGGGGATATTTGCATACCGTCATCAAAACAAAATGTCTTCAATTGTTCGTCAAAAATTCCAATCCAGAAATCAACAATGGAACAATGGCATTCAACATAGAAATCAAGAATTTAAAAATATTTTACTTGACACCTGGAGGTGTGCAAAATGTTGATTCACTATCTGGAGTTGAGCTGATATATGTCACGGAGTGACCTTTTTGTGCTTGTTGTAACCGGTTCCTGGTCTATTAGACTTGGGAAATGAGTACCAGTCGTCGCAACTGACAGGACAGTTCTGCCAGTTGCCATGTCAGAAGGGACATGTTCCCCCTACAGATGCGAGGTGGACACAACTTTTTGTGCCTGTCGTACATGTGTAGTATACCCCCAACCTATAAAAGTGGCTGTCACAGCTGAAAACAGTGAGTTAGAGTCTGGCCATCAAAGTTGGACTTTGACTGAGTCGTCTACCCTCCAAGACCCCTAGTCATGACATTCTTCTTGGGCACCGAATCTGTTGCCCCCCACTGAGGTCTTCAACAAAATATCTTGCATTGTCATTAGTTTGTCATACATGTCAGACCAAGTAGTTATCTGTCGTTACCGACAAGTCATACACATCATCGAATTCACCAAACCCCATACAAATGGTAATCCCATTGTAAATTGCCACATGGCCTAGGAGCCTCATGCGTAAGGTTATTGAGTAACTCTGGGATGAGGACCGCCACCGCTTTGTTGAGTGACTAGTGATGCTGCACCCATTTTAGTAAATCTGTCATGATGCAGCTAACAGCGCTGCAAGGTTTGAATTGCCCACACACTGTGTGCAAGGAGTCTTCAACGGGAAGGGATATCAACTCATCATTATCCCAGCTTCAGCAATTCTCCCCCCCCGTCACATACACCATGTCGTGTGTGACATAGACTCTATATGTAGAGTTTAGAGTTTTTATTTTTTTTCTCAATAAATCTTCCCTCCATACAAAAAATACACAAATAAGGCAAGACTGGTAGAATTTCAGTATTTTGTACAAAATGCACCATTGGCTGGCATGCCATACTATTCACCAGATTTCTGTCATTTTTATCATTAAAATAAAAGAAAGAGGAAAAAAAACCACAACGTTTTGAGGATATAACAGGACAATGGCTTCTCTGTCACTACAGCAAATGAAATACTTCCAAATATTGAATTTTTTTTTTTTTCAGATTGCCATTTTTAATTGTCAATTTTCAATTGGTAATCGAAGACATTTTTTTCAATAATTGGTTCAACTATCCGTACGGAGTCATTTGATCTGCCCCTAAGTTGAGGAAGAAGTCACCATCAATATGACTTTACGTATGACGTAATTTTTCATCGGGAAAAAATAGGTCGATATTTTCTTAAGTTGTCAACGTTGGCAATGTGTTTCAACTTGAGAAGGATTGTTCAGTGTGTATGTGACATATCAGGTTTTTAGAAGAAAATCATTAGACAATACGTATCTTACCACAAATGTATAGATGACTTTGATCTAAGGCAAAGAAATACGAGGTTGAGGTTGTCCAACATGTCATTTGTACATTACCGATTATTTACGAAAAAGTAGATCGTTTTGTAAAATTTCTTTCCTCTGCAGTATTTGTGAAAATCTTCTGATGGACAGTGAAGGAAAAATTACAGGTGCTTCTTTTCTATCGATAGACTGTCCATTATCCTCCGTTCTATTCTGGCTGTCGAAAACATCCAGACCTGAATTGAAGCGGTTACATCTAAATAAAGATAGTCTACTTATATGACCTTATTCTGCAATGACCAAATTTAGCAAAATGTAAGACATTTCTATTGATTTATTTCATAGTATCATCTGATCCACATGGAATGATAACATCCATGGTTCTTCCATTTAAAATACTTTCCATCAAAATGACTACACAAAAATTTATGAAAGTGTCAGAATTGTATACAATTTAGTAAAAGGCTAGAATGCAATGCCTTTTCCACAAAAAAAACCCCAGAAAATGGGAAATATTTAGACGAGAGAATGACGGAATCTTCTATGCAGAAAAGAGGCCATTTTCTATAAAAAATGACAAACTTTTTATTTTATTCTATTTTTTGAAAAAAATGGTGTATTTTTTATTTCTCCTGGGCGTTGTGATTATTTTCTGTGCTTTGCTTCTTTCTGGTTTTCTTTGTTTACCAGTTCCTACCTGTACCTGCTGCCATAGGGTGTGAGTATATTAAGGTGTGGCACACAGAAAAGTAGAGCATCGAAACTGCTTGTTTGGAAGAAGGGCCTGTGGAAGATACGAGTCACATTGAATCACATTGAAGCAGCGAATACAGGGGTGAGGTCCGGGGTTGTGCAGAGAGACAAAAAAATAAAATCTGAGAATTTCTGTTACTTCATATTTCTGTTCCATTTAGGCCTGAAATTCTCAACTTTTCAACCTTTCGTGGTGATAATTTTTATCTTTCTCGGTACCACAAATCTCTGCAGGCTGGGGAATGTAAACAATCAAAAATTGTACGTTGAAAATTTGAAAAAAGATCCCTTCTGTCCATAAAACCAAAGCAACTGCAACGCAGTTAATCTATATATGACACGCACAATACTGCCATTTTCCCACTTTTACAGCTGACGTATGATTCCGAAAACAGACACTGCCTCTAATCACACACTAAAAATCATCCGTTTCTAATTTTGAGAAGGACAGCTTTATTTTGGAAGAAACAAATTGTATTACTCTTTGTTAGCTTGCTTGCGTTCATTTCAGATCAATGTGCATGATCCGGTACACATCAACATCCAACCCCCCCCCCCCCCAACCCGCCTAAATCAGTAAGTTCTTTAAGACCACTCCTCTCCAACAGGCAAAGCTTCATTGACAGAAATGTCCTTGAAGATGCGCTGCGCTTCTGTGCAGTGGATAGCACTTTTAGGTAAGTAAACCGTTTTTACGTATCTTGCAAACAGTACAAAGAATTGTGTTTGTCATGTTAATTAAATCTTTTCCTGTTTTCTTGCCGTTGCCCAATAATCACATTCAAACCGAACCCTCCTATATTGTCCTTTTCTACTTGCTAGCATCCAAGGGCAAAAATGCAAAATGAGAAACCATTAATAGGCGGCCAATAAAATTGTTGGGATGTGATATTGAAATTGGTAAGGGAGACAATGCAGTGGAATTGAATTTATTTCTATTTTTGTAACTTTTTGTTCGTCAAATAATTTTTGTCACTTAAAGTTATTTTCATTGCAGACACTAGCAATTCTTCACCCAAGAAGAACAGGAGCAACAAGGACAACAACAACAACAATGAAAACGACAAAGAATCAGGTGTCTACGCCCACCAGACAGACAGCGGAACATCTTCAATATTAAGTGGTGTCAGGTCTGGAGTATTGGCTTTGCGACACTACTGCAATGGTTCATTGCCTTGGTCACAGTGACTGTAATTCCGCTGGCGGATGAGTCCAGATAAAACAAAGTGAATGTTTTATTCTTGTCAAAGTATTCTGTGATTCTGGTGCACTCAACATAAGTTCTACAGGCAGATTTTGTCTGTATGAAGGAAGCCATTCCTGTTATTTTTGTTGCAAAATTTCCTTGTTCGATGTATTTCAAAACTACATACTAAAATCAACACTTTTTGCAGTCCTTTATCGAAAATTTGTTTGGTGGTCGAATTGATAAGAATTTTATTGGTAATTCACCACAACCTTTTGAGGAAGTTTTCCATTTGTATTTTATTTTATTTTCCAGGAAACAAAAACAATATGATTATTAATTCAGTAAGAATATTGAGATATTTATTTAGCACAAGCACCCATCCCTCATTATCAATGGAAACTGTCTTTTCGGACAAGCATTGTGGATTTTGTACAGCAGAATAATAAGGTGTTAAATTCTGCACATAAATAACACGAGGGCGGCGTAGCTGCAACAAAATGCAATTGTTTTCATAATTTTCATTCTGTTTATTGGTGTTTATTACTGAATGTTGGGTGATAAATAAATTCAGAGCTTTGTCCTTCAGGCGTTTACCTTCAGATGTTTAAATTTATTTATTTCCAAAGAAAACTTTAATTCTGTTAATTATATGTTGGTAATAATTTTGATGCAAAGAATTGTCATATTTTACATAGACCTTGCTTGTCAGTAAGGGCCCAGGATATGAAATGTAGAGATACTACGACAGAAACAATCGAACCATTCTTACAAAATACAAGGCCGTTTTGGTAAAACAGTTTTTTAAAATTCTAAATGTCCATGTTTTTGAAGAAAATTATTCCATTTTACAGAAGCACATTGGAAATAGTCAATGTAACTGCATTGATGTAATAAATATGTGTAAGTGTTGTCAAATAAAATAGTTTTTTTAAGGGGAATTGGTGTGGTTGCGGCCGCCAGCCATTTCTAAAAGAAATCCTGGATCCAGAGCAATGCGAAACACTGGTATCCAAGTCCAATTCAATTATCAATATTTTGTCTATCGTTATCAACCATTTACATGGTACGAGCGAAGGTAATGTTTTCAGGCACGTGTCTGATTCTGTTCACAGGGGGGGGGAGGTAATCGACGTAGCTATGTGACCCACTTCTCCCCCCCCCCAACCCAGCTAGGTATGGTCCAGATTGTTACAAGAATAAGATTTTAGAGTAAATGAGACCTACTCGTCATGATCCAGCCATATAGGTTCTATTTTCGCAAAAGCTGGCCTTGAATTTGCTTGCCCATTGCGAATTTTGCTTCAAATGGCTCTTCACAGACTTCGATGCATTTAGGCGTGAAATGAAATTGTTCAAAAATGCGAAATGTCTGTCGACACACTCCGTTTCTATTGATTATTTGTCTGAACTTTTACAGCTGCTCCAGTTTTGGCTGTTGTTGCTCTCCAGAATAAAATAAAAGCTGCTGCTATGTACATTTGTGTGAAAGTGCTCTCTGATTTTGCCCAGATTTTTCTCTCATCTGCATGAAACGAATTGTTTAAATTAACGTTAGAGTAAAGATGACACATAAAGACTGACACACCTGTAAAAAGATTAAAAAAATTTTAAAAAATGAATAAACCGCATTTTCCCCCAAACAAGGATTTGTCTCTTGAAGAGAAAATGCTGACGGAAAGTATGATTAGATTTACCTTTTGTTCCAGGATTTGTGTGATGGTAAATAGGATGTTGCACACGTCATGGCTGCTGTAGCATAGGACTTTTAGGTAAGTCAGGATTCTAAATGCTTTGTTGTTCCCGACCGTACCAGATTCCCTACCGTGCGAGGGAAAGTGTTTTTCAGTACAATTTCTTGCTTATTCGTGAATGCTTCAGTATGGGTTTTGTCTGTCCATATGGAGAGGGACGTGCAGCGAAGAGCAAACATTTCCACTGTGGAATGAAACAAAAAACTAAACTATCATCTTTACCATATTCACCTGTTTCCGAAATAATAATGAAGCAGAGTATTCATTCAAGTATTTTTGTTTCAGTTGTGACATTTTTGTTGGGATTGGTCTACGGTTGCGATGAATATCAGGTGAGTTTTTGAGGACATCCTCTTCCGCTCATAATTTTTTCTCTAAATGAAAATAATACGTATTACTGTATTGGGACTACTTAAAAGGTGTATGAATGCTTGTACACATGCAAGTAAATAGATAAAAAAGGCTTGGATGTAGTGCTGGCTGCCAAGATGTTGTGCGAGATTCACCAAGGCTTCAGGGTAGACATCAGTAAAAGTCCAAAATTTCGGAAATCTTTGGTGCTAATTATTGTGTTACATAAATCTCAAATTTTTCAACCAAATAGCGTACTTTCCAGCAATTTCAAAAAAGGTACAGAGCCTTTGTCCTTATTTAATGAGGGCCTGCGGCACTGGGCCCTCTGTTCCTCTTTTTTGTGTGCCAATGGCTCTGTGACCACTTCATAGGCGTTAAAAGTAGTGTTTAATGCATCCCATTTTAACTTGTTTTAAAAAGATATTTGTCTTTAGATTGGACAATGTGCGAACGATTTTGTGCAGACTGTGGGTGCATCGGACACTTCGACCATGGTTTCAAAGGAACAAATAGACAATGTTTGTGGGTAAGTTCTGGTCATTCTTTCACAAAATCTTTAAATATGTGTCAGTAAAACATCCTTTCCCTAATCCCGTGCAACAATTGAATATCAGAATAAGTTCGTGGGTCAAAAAATCCTTTTCCATCTCAATTTTTTATCATCAAAAGGCATTTGGTGTACTCAAAAAGCAGTGGTAAATGAACTTCAGCATTGTTTGCTCTCTCGTTGTGGTCTTATCTAACAATAATAATTTCTAATCAACATAATTTCTAATAATTTCTAATTGGCAAATAGCAATATAAACGCGATGAAATGCTTGACTATTATTTATTTACTCTCTTCTTGTGGTCTTATCTGACACTAATAAATCAATCCAATTTAAAAGCTCGAAACATGTTACGGAACCAGAACTTGGTTTAAATTCTGAGTAGAATGTATTTTATATTTAACGAGGCATCCGTGAATCGCAGTTCATATATGTCCTCACGCATTGCACATCCAAAACACAGAAAAGTCAATCTTAAATATCTTAATCCAATCCAATTTGCTTCACTAATAATGTTCCAACAGGTTCCCCTTACATTGTGTGTTAGTTATGAACATTATTTTCTTTATTTCATTGATAGATCGGCTTTTCCTGTCTTCAAACAATGCCTGAAAAGATCAACAAGTAACTGCCCTTCGACCGTCCGGAAACTATTTGAAGGAATGTTCAATATGTTCGAATTCCTGTGCAACGATGGTCGTGAAGGTAAAAAAACCAACTAACTAGATACCATAGAGAATAGTTCTTGCAAATATTAGAGAGACAAATCTTCCATAAAATTCCTTCAAAAATCCCCCGAGAGTACATCTACAAATGTCGCAGAATAAGCACATGTGTAAAAGTTTTTGCAGTTCACGAAAATAACATGTCTTTAGATATTAAGGTCATCATTTAGAAATAAAATAAACGCAAAACGAGCCTTGGCAATTGACGATTTGGCATTGCTGTTCCAGGCAGTATTGTGGTGTCTGTGAATGAAAGAAAAAACGTTTCGTTTCCAGCAATTCCATTTGAACTGCAACAGAAGAGCGAATCACTTTAATTTGGGAATTTATTGATCACACTTATGCATTTACTTCTTTCAGATGCAATCAAGTACGGTGAGTGCTTAGGAAGACCAATCATAAAAACAGAGATCGCCTCTTGTCAAAGTACAATGCAGAGCCGCCTTTCCTCCAATTTATATTCAAGTACAGCAACCAAGTGTGGGTTAGTAAAGACTGATTTCTCTCTGCCACATTTACAACAAGATTTCAAACGAACATCAGATGTGCAATATTGTAATGAAAATGAAAACAAAGCAATTTTTGATTCTTAAACTAAAAATTAAAATAAAATGAAATGACTCAAACTTTCAGCTGACACATACCAGACTAAAAATAAATTCACTTTCTAGATACCTGAGCACATTCCTGGATTGCGTTAAAAATGCAGCGGAAGAAGAGTGTGGATCTGATGCTGCAGCGTATCAAGACAAAGTCAATCGGTTGGCAACTGCACCAATCATAGAGTCCATCGGCTGTGACAGTTATGTGAACGGAACACCCTCAATCTCAAATAGTGTCATGGGCTGGACTGTAGGTTTTGCAGTATTGCTGCAATGGTTTAGTGCCAGTATTTTGTAATGATTGTATCATATAATGTCTCGGTGACTCGAGGAGCAGCCTTTTTGGTTGGATCCTGGGAGTTGTCTTTATTTCCACGTATTTTGTTCTGTTGCATATCAATGAGCAAGTCTTAAAAAAAGCAGCATATTTTCAAAGACTTTTGTGAAAATAATAAGAGCCAGTGATAAAGCAATTAAAAAGGTGTCAGGGAAAGTGAGTGGAAATCCGTCCCGGATGAGTCAAAGAAATGTAAAAATCAAATATATATAAAAATCTTTTATTGTTATTTTGTTATCAACAAAAGTGTGGTCTGTGATTGTCCTTTTTATTCATTACAATGCACACGGTGTAAATAAATCAATGTCAGGATACCTGCACTTGGAAATAGATTTTCGGAACGTTGGCGACAACGATGTGGAAATTATATGTGGTCAGATGACTTTTTTGTCGTTAAGTGTGAAAAGCTACATTTATCTGTATAAAGCCATGGAAACAACGCATCCAGAAATCCGGATCAAATGCTCACAGTGTTTTTGGCTGACTTTCAAACTAGACAGATGTTACACCCATGATGTGGTTTCATGTACAATTCTACAGCTTCAAATTTAGTTGATCAAAAATTAACTGCCTAGAAATCTGACAAACAAAATATTGGTGAAGTATAGCACAGAAATGATAAAAATATCTTATGATCCTGGTTGTGTTGATAATCTATCTGTGATTTCAATTTAATTCTCTGTTCCTAATTCAAAATGACAATCGACAGATGTAAATTTGCTCGCAAACATCGCACAATTAACACATTTGAGTTTTCCTATATTTCGTAATTTTCTGCCAAATCCTGACAGAATCCTGCCAGCATTGACATATAATGGGTCGCAACCATTGAATGTCAATGCTGGCAGAATTCTGCCAGGATTTGGCAGAAAATTACAAAATATAGGAAAACTCGATTTAATTGTTAATAGTTCTCTGGGTTGTCAAGTAACGTAAATGTTATCACCGTGCTAAATATGTGCTGTTTTATTGTATTTGAAACATATTTTTTTTAATGCGACACGTGTTTGAAGAGTCATATGTCCAATAAGAGAGATTTAAACATTTGTAAATATAGGCTTATTTATTAATGTTAATGGAAAATTTCCAAAGATTTCGAAGTGTGAGTTACTACATGTTAATTTTATTGTTTGTATTATTTAATTAATAAATTTCATCATATTTCTACTTTTGTCAGTCGGCCTGGCTTCTTTTTGTCGTCACAAAGAATTATTGAAGATGATTGTTTTGCATTCCCGAAACAGCCAAAATGAGACAACCTACCACAAATAAACCCTACTTTCTACACTTCACTGCCTTAAAAAAATAGGAACGTTTTTGTCTATAATGTGCCCTGCACAAACTTTATTTGTTGAAAAAAGGATTCATCAGAAGAAAAAGGCATTCGCAGTGATCATGACGCCAACCTATTATGTTGGTCATTTTTTCTTGAAAACTCCATGAAAATGAAAAAAATTGGACCGGGGGGGGAGGGAGTACACATCCATTGTGCCTCCTCTGCCTGGATCCGCCACTGATTACCTCTGCAAGGGAAGATCAAGGACTTGTTGTAGGAGAGGGCACCAACCTCTCAGAAGGGGGCGCCAACCTAATATATTTTATATTTTTTTTTGAAAAACCTTATGAAACCAAAAACATTTTGGTCTGTAATGGCACACACTGGGAGTGTCCCCCTTAGATCCGCCACTGGTATTTATCAGTGCTGACGAAAATCATCACTTCCGATGTGGTGGTGAATAGGATGGTCTTGAAACTGTTTATTCAGCAGAGGTATGCAACAGAGTGTACCGGTACTTAAAGCTGTGGTAAATGATATGAAATCATCATTGCGACACGAGCAGCCTGAAGTCAATCGACTTTTTCGATGGTTTATTTGATTGCAGTAAACCTCACCTGTAAAAGTTGCCAAAGTTTCAGGCACTGTCATAACTTTTACAGTTGACATTTGAGTTTTTCACGATAAGGGAATCTGACAGATCTGTCAGAAATGAAATGCATTTTTTGAGAATTATGACAATTAAAATTTTACAGTTGGATGTTATTTTAAGATTGCCGACCCTGCATTAAATGAATAACATGTACAATAACAAGGAGTAGAAATCCACTCCTAGATCTGTTAGATCTTGCATAAATGCTTATCGTGAGAAACTAGATTAGTAAGGTACATAGCAACACACAGGACACTGCCATCACAAGAGGTTTTTTTTTAAATCAGTCATGTCTAATTTCATGTGCCCTTGGTAGGTGGGGGGTTCCTGAAAACAGAATTTCTGATTTCATATGCACCAGGGGGCATACTGCTGGAGGGGTCACTAAAAACATTTCACCGGTGTAGTGATTTTAACTGATAATCCTCCTTTGTAGGGATCTGGAATTGCAACTTAATTAATTTAAGTCTTAATGTTAGTGCACTTACTCAAAACTGACCTTTTTAAGATTAAATAAATTTAATTTGATGAATTTGAAGAGCAAGATTTCGGAATTACGTGCAGGAAATGTGTTGAGTGAACAGAAGCTGGAAATGTTTTGGACTGAAATTACTAGTTAATCATTCAAGAAATTACGGTCCTTCCCACATTTTTCGATGATATCTATGTATTAAAAAAGAAATTGCTGACTCAATTTGCTTAATCAATTTGCTGACTGGTTTCAAAGGTGCAAAGTTCATTCTCTTAGGATAAAAAATCATCTCATTCACAAAATTATCCCCAAATGATTTTGCGTATACGCGATTCAGTGATTTCTTTAGCTATTTTAAGAACTTTCCCTTGCTTTTGGATGGAAGTTCAAGCAGTGGTTGAAACAATGTGTGATTACTTTTTAAAAAAACTAATGTGTGCAATTCTACTGCTTTTGGAACTATCTATAAGGTTTTTCTTCACTTACAACATATTTTCTGACACCTACTTTCTTTGTTTTACTGTGCATAAAATAAATAAGATGATGATTATTTAAAATTAACGTTGGAGAAAAGATGGCAAATAATGACTGATAAAAAGATCAAAACTGAAAATAAATGAAGTGCAACAATGTTTGACGTCGATAGATTCTGCCAAATTAAACGAGAAATCTCTCCGTTTCTGTTGTTTCCTTTTCTGAGCAACTGAAACCGCTGGAATTTTCCACAAACAAGGATTTGTCTCTTGAAGAGAAAATATCTTTACCTTTTTATTCCAGGATTTGTGTGATGGTAAAGAGGATGTTGTGCACCTCATGGAGATAATGTGTCCCAGTTCGCGTACACACGTTTTATTACTTACCCAGCAAAGCTAAAAAACAACGCAGGAGACAGGTAAAAAGCTTCATTGTGACACAAGCAGCCTGAGGATGAACATCACTTTTTCGCAATGGATAGGACTTTTAGGTAAGCTAGGGCTCCAGATGTTTTGTTGATACGACCGTACGAGGGAAAGTGTTTTTCACAGCTGTAATCTCTTGTTGGTGGCTCGTTAGACACCTTAGTGGTTATTTCGAGGCCTGTCCAGTGGCCCATAACTCCCAAGCCTTTGGCAGTTTTATGATAAGTAAGCCTACTTTAAGCTGCATTTATTGGTTGGAATTTGTTTACACAGAATGAATGCTGTGACATCATTTTGGACATCATTTAACAATGTCACGAGACGCCATTTGACCTATGTTCCTGATGTCATTTTTTGATATTTGTAATGCTTCAGTGTGTTCTGGTCCCCTCTGGAAGGATTTGTCTGTGAACGGGAAGGTGACGTGGGGCAATGAGACACTGATTACGGAATTGGTCCGCGGTTGCGATGAATATGAGGTCAGTGTTTGAAAACATCCTTTTCATTTTTTGATTATGACTACTTAAAGGTAATTAGTTATCTCTTGTTTGATTAAGAGTTTTTCGTCATTTGAGAAATTTGGCATTAGTGCCAATGCTTGTACACAAGCCAGAACATAGATCAAAGTAATTTGGTTTCATTGCTGGCTGTCAAGAAATCAGCTAGTGTTGCACCAGAGGTCAATCTGAGAAATCCATTGCACATAGCTGACTAGGCACCCCACCAAGAGATCCACCCTGGCTTTGAAACCCAGGACGGACATCAGTAGAAGTCCAAAACAGGGGTATTAGTAGCCCAGAAAAAGAAACGTGTACAAAAGTCGGCACTATTGACATCAAGTAACTAGAAACAGTGGATCACAATTTCATAAAGTCTTTAAGTCTCTGATTTACAAACGGAGCTTGTGAAGTGTTTCATATTGTCTCCAAGTGCGTGCACACAGGGATTGCAGGAGTATATCCTACTGGAGTAAACGTTTTTCTCCTAAAATTTCGGAAATCTCTGATGCCAGCTTTGTGTTACATAAAATCTCAAAATTTTCAATAAAATAGTACACTTTCCAGTAGGGTCAAGAAAAGGTGCAGAGTCTTGGTCTCCATTTAATCAGTGCCTCTGACACTCGCCCTCTGTTCCTCTTTTGTAGGCGCCAATGGCTCTACAACCACTTCGTCGGCGTCAAAAGTAGTGTCTATTACTTTCTTTCCTAAAATAATGTTCAAATATTCGTCTTCAGAAGCGACAATGTATGGGCGATTTTGTGCAGACTGTCGGTGCATCGGACATCTCAATCGTGGTGTCAAAAGAACAAATAGACAGTGTTTGTGGGCAAGTTTCGATCGCTATTCAATAAAATAATTAATATGTGTCAACATTCTTTCCCTTATCCCGTGTAAAGGTTGAATATTCATCAGAACAAATTCATGAGGCCAAAAAGATTTTTTCCATCCCATTTTCTGATCATGCTAAACGTTTGGTGTACTAAAAAGCAACACCAATGTGAACATCAATTACACTAAAGAGGTGGGGTCCATTTGGTTGAGCATTGTCTATTATTCTATTATCTCGTTATATTCTTATATAATGATAATATGTTATATCCGGATTCCAGAGTCTATTCAGATTTAAATTTAATAAATCTGTATGAAAAGAAAGAAACTAGTTGTTGTTCAATTTTAAAAGTTTTATTTCCTCAGCACACAATCCTAAGTACAAGTTCTC